>BMAW01068915.1:203376-224781 GCA_019974015.1 Nephila pilipes | reverse complement strand
TGTGTGTGTGTGTGTGTGTGTGTGTGTGTATAGAACAATATAACAAACACTTTGAGCACTATATTGAAAAATAATTAAGGTTAGAAACCGAAGGGTGAAAAAGAATACTTTTGAATTTCGTAACGAAATTCCAGACGACAGTTTCATCGAAATTCCATTGGTAAGTGAATTATCTGAGAAAAAAATAGCTTTCATGAAGAGTTAGAGGGAAAACAGAGAATTATAGAGTGTCACCAAACAAAAGAATAAAAAAGTAGCTAATAAAGATCGAAAAAAACCTATTGACTATTACTTAAGTATAATAATATCGCAGTGAAAGTAGTTCTAAAATCGACAATTGTGCTTAAATTTCTAATATTGTAAAGATAATATTTTTTTTTTTTTATTTATCAAAAGAGCTATACTTTTTGTAGGAAATACTAGAGTTAGAATACTTTAAGCAATAAATTTTTAAATACAAATCTAATAATACTTTCGGAGTTAAACGATATTGATATTTGAAAACTTTTATTTTTCAAAATAAAGAAAATAGTGTAGATTTTGATAAATTAATTATAGCAACCATAATGATGATATCTTGTTAACAGCCAATTAATTAAACATAGTATATTCATTTTCACATGAAGTCCTAATGGGAATCACTCGTGATTAGTTTTTATTTATTTCCTTCATTTTAATATGACATGAAATTTGTCGATTTTATCACTTTGAACATTTTAGTATTAACGCATATCAATTTTAGCTTATGATTCTAAGCTATAAAATGTTGAAATCAATATAAATTTCTAAGATAAAATGCTGAAATAGAGAGATCTATTATTACTTCAGAAAAAGGGATCAGAAAAGAAAGTAAGAAAAATAAAAATAGGGGGCAATTTTTAAAATGTGCAAAAGTAAAAGAATATTTCCATTGATTATAAGAAATTTAATGAATCTATAAGACATTTCGCCTTTCATAACAGTTAAGAGGTTAGCTTTTTAAGACTTACTGAATACTTTCAAAATGAATTTAATGATTTTATTATATTCCACATACAAATTATAATATAATTATTACATGTATTTGTATGTGTAAATTGTTTTACATAATATAAATGCTAAGATGTTCATTTTTCTTTTATGAGTGTTTTCATGTTTGTTTTTACATATTATTGATGTAAATGAAAAACAATTAGTGCATACTTAATCTGTTTTGAAAATTCATTCTTTTAAAATAATATAAAACCAGGTTTTTAACCTAATCACCGAAATGAATGCAGAAAATTGTACAAATATATTTAGATGTTAAGGTATTTTGCTGATGTTTTCGCTGATACAATAAAATGTTGAAACAAATTTTACTTTGTTGGAGAAGTGATGAAACAAGGCACGCGATTCCCCTTAACTGAAACTCTTTTGTCGTGACTCTGAAGAATTCATGGTTACAGTTCATGCGCCCCATAATGATATCCAGAAAACCCGTTAAAACTATTATCTCCCCAATAGAACTATACCAAGCTTTTCTTCTGGAACTTAACTACAGAAATAATGCTGAATATTATGAACGTGTAAATCCAGTAAACTTTAATTTACATTCAATTTTAAGTCACGCTAATTAGCTTTCAAATTTAAATAAGTTCTGTATACTGAATTTTAATTTTGATCAAATGTTTAAAAGCTCCATGAGAATATTTAATATCATTTAATAAATGTATACAATTATAACGGGTTCTCACTGGTATGTTCCCTTTAGCTGATCTCCTGGGGCTCTCAGATGATATTATTTGTTTTCAGAATCTCTTCTTGTGGAAAAACCATGAGTTATGTAAATTAGAATAGAAATGATGAAGTTGATTGAATAATAGTGATTAGATAGCATCTATAAGCTGAGAAGAATTTAACGTAAAAGCAGTAAACGTGAGAGATTGGAGGGATTGAATTACAAGATTAATCATGTACGTATGTTGGTCGGTGGGAGATTAGTTCCATACTGGAGCCCGCCTTTAAGACCTATTTTGATAAGAATTAATTTCTAATTATTTTCGTAGTGTACTCATGAGGGATTACTACAAAGTCATGCGTGTATGTTAAGAGTCTTGATATTTAATTATTCTATCATGAACAATACAAATTTGTTTTTCGTTTTATGATTTTTTTTTAAATTTTATAATTGGTGTCTGGACTTTATTAACTTGTGAAGATACAATTAAGTGAAAGAAGCAAAATCGGAGTGTCACACAACCAAAATGAGTAATAACATCATTAAAAATCAGAAGATATCTTGATATATATCCCATATGGCATGAAAAACTGTCCTCGGTACTACCAAAAATGTACTTATAATTACTATTATGAATATTTCATACAGTTAAGAGATAGTTAAAAGTTAGAATGTTATCAGTATATTGAGAATACGTCTTAATTTCAGTCTCAGCAAAATCATTGAATATTTTAATTTTATTTGTTACTTAAATATATTTACAATACTCTAAAATTATGTTACATTTTAATGTTTTAATCAAATTAAAGTGTAGTCAAAAAAAAATTTTAATTATAAAAATCAAATTAATGAATTAATAAATTCAAATAATATTTTTTTTTTCTCTAATTAATAATAGCTCAGGTGTCGTCTTATTCACTTAACCGAGGTTCAAAAATACGAGGTCCATCACCAGTAGCCCTCTTGTTGTATCTAGTGAGATGTTAATAAAACCATCCAACATATCTAATTAATAAATCGAATTAGTGAATTAATAAATTCACAAAAAAAATAATAAATTCGTTTTTTCTTTTAATTTTCATTCAAAAACGTTATTTAACTAATTTAAAAAATGGCAATTTTATATAATTTTTTTTTATTTCAATAGTATTTACAGCACAGGGATTTGAAAAAAATATTTTCAGATGTTCTGTGAGAGTTAGAAAATTATTCGAATTGAAAAAAAATCATAAAATTGGAATATTGTACTACATCAGTTAGCAAAAAAGCGATAAAAATGAATTGTGTTTCGGTTTATTACACAAATATCACATAGGGCTACAGAAGCAAGTAAAGCATGAAAGGCTTTAACAATATTAAGAGAATTATCAGCAAGAGGAATATTGGTCTAAAATCAGAACACTCCAGAAAATGTATTAATTTATTATTGAGTTTGAAAAGTCAAAAGTAAATTTATGTCCATTACATTTTACTCTCTCACCAATATATTACATTAATAATCATTGGGAAGTTACACCATATTAAACTTAGCTTGATTGATTGCTTATTAATGTCACACTTAGAAGCAACACGCAGGGACGTCTTAAGGCATGGGCCAACTGGGCCCGGGCCCAGGGCCTTGCCTTTGAGGGGGCCTCGTCTCGTTCTCTACTCGACCTCAATAAGATCATGGTCAGAATAATTTTAATTGTCAAATGTTTTTCCTGGACATGACTGATTGAAGACAGTTACTTCCATATTAAAATTTTCTATTTACAACGTTTGCTGAGAATCGGGGAAAATATTAGTTTTATTTCTAATGCAAGTTATGTCCAATTTATTGATAAAAATGCTGCTGTGGGAAGGATAGTCACAGACATAGCAGACACTCCTTCCAGCTTCCTTTTATTTATTTGCACACTTGAGTAAAGGATCGCTCATGAATGGACAACAGATACAATTAAGCCCTTAATAGAAGTGATAAAACAAATTCCCGATTTTATAACAGGCTTCAGGACTAATAAAAAGAGGGTTGAAATGACCCTGAAGGAAATCACACTTTTTCGAAGAAACAAGTGGTCTACGGTTCTAAATCGGCAATTCATTCCTTTAAATTTAATTTCTTTGAAACAGCAAAAGGTAATTATGTTTTTTATTTTGGAATTGTATTTGAGATTTATAATATATAAATATTTATATCGCATTAAAAAAAGTAAAATAACATGTAATTGAACTTCCTTTTTTTTATTGACAAAGTTATAAAAATAGTATACTGTTTAAAAAAATTCTGCTATTCTTTTTTTTTTTTTGTAAACTTTCTTCCCTATCCCTCTGAACAACATGAAATAACCTCTTAACTGTTTATAAAATTATATATAAATATTTTAATAGACTTTTTAGAATATTTTTATAATGATTAATATGCATAATTGCGCTCTTCCTTCATTCTGAATGCACTGTGATCTTCCAAACGAATTTCCAATGTGTAGTGTCATTCAGAGAAATATTTTTATTTGCTTCTGATATGGAAAGCGTTATTTTACTCGTTTAAAAATTCAAATGACTGTTCTTTTTTATTATTATTAAAAACCAAATAAAAAAAGAACATTTATAAAACGAATATATTACATTACTACTGATTGTAGTTTTGTAATACAAATGTAGAAAAACAACCATATAACAGGAATCCTACAGAACGATTTGGTAATTAGGTAAATAAATGTCTAAACAACAATTTGATGTTTTAAGGCTCCCGTCTACCCGCCATTTTGATTTCATCAGCTTAATGTTAATCCTATGGAATTTCGACTTAAATTCTCTCATCTTTATTATTTGATCTATTTGAATGCAATAAAGTGCATCTGAAAGAGCAAAAAATAATGAATGCTTCTGTGGAATTACTTTTTTTCTTCAGCTTTTAAAAATATTTGAAAATATTCTTTAAAGACCGGAAAACTCAAAAACGAATAATTAAAATAAGAATAAAAATATTTTTAAAAATCTTAGGAAAAAAGTAATTCCACAGAAGCATTGATTATTTTTTGCCCTTTCAAATGCAATTTATTGCATTCAAATAGATCAAATAATAAAGATGGGAGAATTCAAGTTGAAATTCCATAGGATTAACATTACGCTGACGAAATCAAAATGGCTGGTAGACGGGAGCCTTAAGAGTAAATATTAAAAGTGGAGAAATTTTCGGTACAAAATAAGAGATTTTTAGGGTATAAGAGTCCTCACTAGAAATGCTCTATTTGAGCGTGTTTGTTTAATCAGTTAATCAGATATTCCTACAGAAAATTGAGGTTTATTAAAAATACTTTAATTTTATACATTTTTTAATTATAAACTTGTGAGCGAGTTTTCTTTTTCTTGAAGTTAAAAAGGAATTCACACAGTTGTGTATATTACATGAGATAAGGCATAATGATTTTTAGAACAGTGTATTTATTTTTTTTAATAGCAAAATAACAATTCTTTTTCGAATAACTCATCCCCAAAATGTGAGTGTGTTATTTTAAAAAACATTTTAGTTATTTTTAGGATATAAATAAAAAGGGGAGCCATTATTTACTAAATTATTCATAATTTTTCTGTACATCATATCGTACAGGTTTAAAAGTGGATTCTAAGCTATAACTGGTCATTTATTTTTTAATAACTCATGTGGAAAATGGGTACTCCAGTTAGTATTACACGACACCAAGAAATCCCGAGTGTAATGTTAATCTTATGAAGTTTCGTACTTTTTTTTATTTACATCTAGGGTATCGCTTTTAATTGCATGGAATAAAATGAATTCTAAAGAGCGAAAAAAGAATGTTTTCTGGATTTCGATTTTTTAAAAGTATTTGCAAGTATTTTTAAATACTTTCATGAGCATGGATGCTTAATTAATGATAAATTACAGGCAGCGGATAGTCGACTTTCTGCAAAAAATTAAAAATGAAGATGAATGAATTAGAGAAGCTACTTTTTTTTAAAACTATCCTCTGGATTGACTTTTTGACACATATTGACAAAGTAAATCTATTTCTCCAGAGTAAAAATATGGATTTCTCGAAAGGTTTAAAATGATTAAAATCGTTAATGATATATATAAAAACCAAAAGAGACTCTTTTGACCATTATGAGTCAAAAACCAAGGAAGTGTCCTTTATAAAGGAGTATCAAAGTGTTCACTAGCGTGTAAGACAACCCCGTGTTAAGGTAATTTTCCTTGAAGGAAATAGAGACACCGACACAACGTTTGAAAACACACACAGCCAGAAATTTAAAGTAGAGAGAAACCTTTTTACCAATAATCGACTCACTAATTTACAATATACAAACGAGTAGTTAAAAATATGAGAAGCTTTTTGAAATGTTTGGATTTTTTCAAAATATTTCTAATTTGGATGAGATAGATATTAAAATAGCATGTGAGAAAATATCAAAATTTTACGATAAAGACATCAATGGAGAAGAAATGGAGTTAGAATGTAAGCATTTCAAGTCATACATGATCATTTATGGCGAAAAGCTGAAGAAAAAGCTAAGAGAAGAAATGGAAAAAAGAAAGATTAATAAAAAAATATGATTCTACTAATGGATTAGTTTTTATTAACGTCGCAATTGAAGCAACACGAGGGCTATATTGGCAACGGACCTCGTAATTTTGTACCTAGGTCAAGTGATGAGAACAGCACCTGAGCTGGTATCCCTCTCTTCTCACTTCCACACCACGCCAAGGGAGGAGTATGGGCCCCGACAGATTTAACGTGCATCAGCCGCGTGCTTAGGCTACCGCGGCCACAATTCTACCAATGGAGATGAAGATGAAGAACAGTTGTTGGATGAGGGGACTGGAATTGGGAACAACACATTCTTTACATACAAGTGTAATGAAAAACTATTCACTGTGTTTCTCAATATTGAAATAATAATGAAAATTTTCTTGTCAATGATTAGTACTAACGCGAGTGGCGAGCGTTCATTTTAAAAACTAAAAACTGGTCAAAAACGAATTGAGAAATCGTATGACTCAATCACGTTTGAATAATTTAAGCTTGATGAGTATTGAAAAGGAAATATTATTAACAATTGATTTTGAAGAACTAATTAATAATTTTACAAATTTAAAATGTAGAAAATGAATATTTACATAAAGCCTCATTTTACTGTGGATTGTTTTTATAGATCTGTACATGCATATACACCAAATTAGAATAAAGGCTCGCAGGTGGGGCCTATTTTTTGATGAGGGCCCAGGGCCTCAAGAAGTTTTAAGACGTCCCTGGCAACACGAGGGCTGGTGACGACGGACCCCGTAGTTTTAAACCTCGGTCAATTAACGGAAACTGTAGCTGAGCTTGGCACTTCCTTCTCCAAACTTCAACACAACGCCTACGGGAAAACCCCACGATTTACCGAATGAACGCCGATCACTAAAAACTTGTGGTCACATGTTTCAATGAGAAGAAACACTTAAGTGGAACATCTCTCTCTGAACTCGTCACTTGCCTGTGGCCCAAAATTACGAGGTATGTTGCCAGTAACCTTCGTGTTATTTCTGAGTGCGACGTTAATAAACAATCACATCACTCGGAACTGTTTAACTTGAACAGAAATCAGATGATTAATCATAATATTTCAATCTTGGGTATCAATCCAGTCGTATGCTGTGCAGAAGAGTAAAGAATGCTGTGTTTTAAATCTAACAATAACTTCATCTTAGGTGAGGGTTTTGAGTTACTAAAAATACCAATACTTCTTTCAGTCTGATTTTTTGAAGTTCAAATTATGAAATATGTCAATAAAAGATTATTGGACAGTTCTATAGTTCAAATAAAAACAGTTTTACAATCGTTATAATTTAAAAGGTGTTTTTTTTTATGTTCCTTCAGTTTATGAAGAAAAATCACCATGTGAAAATGATCATCCCTAAGTATTTGAACAAGGCTAAATCGATATGAAATTCACATTATAAAATAGTTATCTTTTCATTATAAGCAATCTTTAGACCTTCAATTCAATAAGTGTACAAATTTCCAATAATTCTGTATAACTTAAATTCTTTCTAATCCTATTTTAAGAAGTTCAAGCTCTTTATCGATTTAACAATTTTTTAATTAATTTAAAAAGGGAACATTTATATTTGTTTTTTACATTTGTATTTTGTTTTCTACATATTCATTTCCTTCGTATACTTTCATTTATTTATACGTATATTTTTGTTCTTAAACGTGCAAAGTGAGCAAAAAGTTACAGAGAATTAAGCTAGTAGTCATAGTCGAAAATTTTGTGAATTGTTTTGCATACGTAATAAATTTTTGAAACTAATTATTTAATATTATTATTTGCAATTAACTTAAATTATTGAAATGAGTTACCAATTGACAAACTATTTAAGCCAAATCCTATTTAAGCTTATAACAAAGACCTAAAGTGTTTTGGCCACATATTGAAACTGAATAAAATTTGATTATTAAGTGTTAATTGCACTAGAGCAGCAAGCATTTATTTTTTAAAGACGTGTGTGTGTGTGTGTTAAAAAATTATTAAATGAAAAAGTTTAAAAATGTACATAATTAAATTCTGGACTTAACTAAAAAATTTAGAGTATCATTGAGCTAAGTTTTATCTTATCTTTTATTAAACTTAACATTAAAGAAGGGGAAACTAATGTGACTCTAAAATGCTAAGTGGGGGAAAAGAAAAACATTTCTGTACTGAAATGTTTTGACTTACATATATATTGACTTGAATAAATTATTATCCACAATGAATGATTCGTTAAACATTGAATTCGCAAACCTCTTTCAAAACAACCTGACACCAAGGCAGTAAAAAGAATTATATAAATATTTAACAGATATTAGAAGTTAAAGGAAACCAAAATAAAAGGATATCTCAATTGTAACAGAAATAATTCAAACATTTAAAGCTTTGGTTAATTGTATCAATTTCTACGATTCTCTATTCCATGTTTTGTTAAAGGAAAGACTTTAGGGAAAGGTATATTTTTATTGTGATCATAGAATCAGAGCAATAAGTGTTCGAATGACTTTCTTTGAAACATTAATAATTATTTCAATCATTTATTCTAATTCTATCAAATTAATAATTAAAAATGTTTGAAAAAATGTTTTAACCATGATTTTCAATTTAATAATTGTGTGTTTATCCAATGAAGCTATAATTAATGATAGTATAAAAATACCTCTAAAAGCTTATGATTCTTGTATGTTACAGATTGTAAACTACTTTTTTTTCTAAAACAATTTTAAATAGCTTAAAATATTTTATGATTATTTTTGGGCATAAAAACTCTCTTTCACAAATGTTCAAACTATCCTTCATCAACTGACATTGACAATGCTAAGAAATAGAGGTTCGAGGATAATCTTATTTTTTCCTGAAATTCTACGACCCTCGGTTAAACACATATTGCCCCATCCAAATGTGAGCACACTCTTTGTAACGTTTCAGAAACTGAAATGTCACTTACATTGTTTGCACATTTCAATATTCGGTAATACAATCAAACTTATATTTACGTTTGCGAAAAAACTGTAAAGCAAACAAAGTGGTTCTATCAATAATGTTATAGTCTATTTAAATTTATCTACTTTTCCTACACTCATTATGGAGTATTTTTAGTTCTGAAGAACATCGTTTATCTCTGAATAGTACGCTATTATTCACTTATACACTCGGAAATTTTTTAATGTGGTCAAAGGAATAGGAATTGTTGATTTATGCAGTCCCAAAATTGATTGATTGGTTTCTTATTAACGTCGCACTTAGAAGCAAAGCGAGATTAATTGAGACAGATCCATAATTTTGAACCAAAGTCAAATGATGAGGACAATTCTTGAGCTGGTACTCTTATCTCCAAACTTCCACACCTTGCCTAAGAGAAAAATTTGAGCTGCAACAAATTTAACGGGCATTAGCTCCGTTACACGACAGGTCTTAAGTGGCATCAGAACTCGAGCCCTTTGAGCGATGGAAACAACGCTGAACACTAGTTCGAAACTATATCCGCTACCACAAGTGGTCAGGTCGAAAAGCGAAGTTAGGTAAGAAATAGAAAGGGAGGTGCAACGCATCGCTAGCTCGCATGTCAGATAAGGAAGAGTTTAAAAAGAAACTGGTATTTACTGTTGGATTTCAACTGAATGGACGAAATAGGGAAGAATTTCCCACCTGAAGAAGCAACTAAGTCTAAAGTCGCCAGTAAAATGATGGTTCAGGGTGTAGCGACTTCTGAGATCACTTCCCCAGCCGTAAATCTCAGGGAAATAATGTAAGAAAATCTCACTGTACCAGAAGCAAGTAAAGATCTTTCTTGAGCACATCGGCTACATAAATAGTTTCGTTAAGATTGAAGAAACTGATCCTCAAACCAGAGGAGGCCTGGCAATACAAGAGCTTCAGAGTTAACTTGTTACAACAGAAGCTAAAAAGAAGCAAACTGCAGGTTAGCTGAATTTAAGTTCTTCTTCCCTAGTCTCAAACTGCGTTGTTCGTAGTCAGAATTCAATTGAAAATTTAAGAAAAAGGATGACAAAATCCTGCACTCTGGCCTCGAAGCTCACTCTCGATCAAGTACAAGCCACTAGCACTAGAGCTTCTAAAGCTCAGGAAAAACTAATAATAAAGGGTTTAAGATACCCCCAAAACTGCAAGAACTCTCCCTCTTGCTAATAATATCAATAAGCCTATTGACTCGAGAAATAGCTTTGATGTATTAACGGCAGCCGACTCAAACTTGGTGGAAGCTGATCTCCTCCTCCCTCACAAAATTCAACTCGTTATACTCTACTTAACCGAAAACACATAATATCATTGTCCGAGATGTCAATAGGGAATTCTCGAAGTCATATTGCAAGTTTTCTCAAGACAATATATAAAATTTACCTAGTGACCGAGGATGATCTCAGGGTCATCACCACCCACCTAATACAACTGATGGTTGAATATTATGTTATTTAGCGCTTGCACAAAACGCCTTTCTAATTTTGTGTAAAAGAACTTCCAGTTTACACTAGAATCGACGAAATTCAATAATGCCTTGAAAATCAAAGTGTAAAAATACAAAAATACACAATTATAGCAACTAAAAACTAAATTCTCCCTCTCCATTTTTATGGTTGAAGTTCGTGCGGAAAAAGACGCCCTGGACCTTTATAAAGTAGAAAAAAATCCTCTTTACAGACGTGTATATAGAATCATTGAAAGAGAAACAGGGTTCTACGTACTGTTATAATTGCAACTATTTTTATCAGTCCTTGAAAAACTGTAGGATGAATTCCAGGTGACCAAATTATTGAGAGAATCCATGCACTGGTGAATGTCCCATAAAAGAAAAATTGTATGAGTCTGTTTACATAAATAGCAACTCAAATCCTGTGGCCTTTTTGCAGGGATGCCCGCTGTTTTCTAAAACTGCTAAAGACCAGAGCATTAATAAGACAGAAAGTAGGGATCTTTCTTAATGATATCACTGCAAATATTTCATTTGAGATTTTTTTCAGTAACAAAATCACTCAAGAAAGATCACCATAGGAAACTGAAAGGTCAGCCGAAGCCAAGAACCAGCTTAAACCTGTAAATTACCCTCCACCTTCCTTTAAATATCAGTGGTTCAAATACTAACTTTATTATTTAAACTTATTCAGTAAATTCCCCAAGCATTTTGAAGCCCTACATAATATGTCAAAGGTTGAAAACGACCTTGACTAGGTAAACACTTTTCTCATGGATGTAGTCGATTCCCCTCCCACAAAATAAATAATTAAAATTCTCGCTTCTTGCACTCAAATTGGCTTACTAGAGTCCTCGGAGTTAAGTCCCGCGACCTTGAGTTGTGGGTCTTTGTAGATAAACACTCTACTTGATTTCTGGTCAAGATAGCTGGATAGCTTGAATCTGGTCTCTTGTAGATACCTACAAGAGACACGCCTTGGACCAAGCATAAAATTTAATTTACCAGACAACATCACACATAGAAATGTTAGGCCTACCACATCACACCTTTCGGCGACACTGTAATTTTAATTAAATGCCCTCACCCACACTATACGAGCAGATGTAACTATTGTTGCACTCACCTCCACAGACGAAAACCCAATTATTATTACCCCGAGATATATTCTCCCCTTCTGTTAGATCCATTAATGTATTCTCTGATATTACAACTATTATAAATTTAGAGTCAACTTAATTAATTTTAGGAGATTTAAATTCTAAGCATACAAGCTTGGTCTGTTCATACAATATTTCCAGAAGTAATATTTGAAAAAAAAATTTCCAATATAAACTGTGACGCCCGCCCGACCCGGGCTTCATCTTGTGCCATCACTAGATTCAATTATTAAACACTACGACACAAATAATCAAAGAGTCACCAGAACAATCTTTAAGCAATTTATTAACACATATTTACTATGACAGCAACTCCCTATGCTCCCCCGGGTAATATTTCTATTAGCCTCAAATTAACCCACCAATAGTAATCTAACAGACTCTTACCACTAATCCTTCCTCGACTGCAACTCAGACTCTGGATCAACTGTTGAGAACAACAGCAAAGAGACGTCTTATAGCAATCTTTAATCTAACCCTTTAATTCAATCAGCTTATCTATAGCTTCAGCTTCACTTCTCCTTCAGCCTCTCCCTTTCAACCTCTCTCTTTCAACCTCTCTACTCCTTCAGCCTCTCTCTTCAGCCTCTTTCGCTACTTTCAGTCGGAGTTTATATATTTCCTAACTCACCCACTTCACTTCATTTCTAACTGCTTTACATAATTACTTTTCCTATTCACGTTTCATTTTTGGTTAAGCAAAGGTTGTTTAGCAAAAAAAAATTAATCTCAATTAAAAGTCCCTAAGGTTAGTGAAGAGAAAACCGCGAATAGCCCAATGTCACAAAACGGCATCGAAATCTTAGCCCTACCCACATCAACACACTACGTATGTAACTCCAACTCTTTTATTGACATTACTCTAGTGACGAATTTTCATTAGTAATACCAGATTTTTTCACTGCCAGAACTGAGCAGTGATCATAACCCTGCATTAATTCCCTGCGCCATCTTTAATAAATTCATTATTCCTCCATAGAAAGTCACTACAAATTGAGAAACGCATAGAAAAAATTTTCTAGAAAAAGCAGTAGCCACATTCTCACTCCCCGAAGCACACAGCAGAGAGGATTGAAAAGCATGTCAACGAACTCACACACAACACTTTAAGAGTACATGAAACATCATCCAAACCTATCAAAACAAACACTTAAACTTTTATTGGTAGGAAACTAAGACAACTTCTTAGAAAGTGAAATAAGCTAGAAAAATCTGGCAATTTAATCGCTTCCACGCCGATAAAGAAAAGTTAAACAGAATTTAAAATGAAGTCAGACACAAAGTACACTTACACAGACAAAAAGATACGGAAGAAATATTCGAAAATCTAGACGCTGAAAGCGATTCCCTCTGGGAATGACTAAAGTGCTTTGAAAAAAGATATCCCCAATATATCAGCTATAAAATGTCCTGCTGGTATCGTATTGAGCGACACAAACAAGGCAGAAACAATGACTGACTCTCCCCAGAGCCATTTTAAATTAAACACTATTCAAACAGCAACACATGATAGAACAGTAACGCATGTTAGTTCACAGTTACTAAGCTAATGGTAATTTTTGAAAATTCACCACCTCCATTCCCACCCCTAGCCTCTGAAATTGCAGCCTGAAATAAAAGGATTAAAATTAAAATATCACCAGGAAGAAAAGGAATTACCAGTAAAATGATAAAAACCTCCCCCAGTAATTTGAAACCTAGAAATATGATCCACCATATGGTCGAACTCGGTCATTTCCCTCAAGCCTGTTACCCGCCGCAGTTATACCAATTCTTCAGCTGGAAAAAGATCCAACCTGGCCTGAAAATTACTGATCAATATCTCTATAACATACAGCTGAGAAAATCCTTCTTAATCTCCACAGACATGATATCATCCTTCACAAGCAACATGGCTTCATACCAAACTTATCCACCTCACACCAACTCATCCAAATGGTGGAATATATTAAGATTGTATTCGAGAAAAAGCAGAACACGGAAGTATTTCTTCTGGATATTCAGAAAACTTTCGACCAAATTTGGTACACTGACCTTCACTTCCAAATGATAAAATGTAAAATACTTCCTACTAAAGTAAATTAATCAATTATTATCCTACAAATAGAAATTTTTCGGTCTCGCTTAATGGGACCTATTCTAAACCCAGATCAATTGAAGCAGGGATACCTCATGGGGGAATTATTTCTCCGACTTTATTTCATTTGTAAGTGAACAACATTCCCATACACCACAACTCAATTCTCTGCGTGTACTCAGATGAAACAATGATCTTGGCTATTAGCGATAGCTCAAAGTTTACTCTCTGGTCACGCACAAAACAGATACCTAACTCGGCCACTAACCTGATACTAACTAGGCCTGGTACTCGGCTTGCATAATTGTCTTTAATGCTTCCAATACAGAGGCCATCTTTTCCAAAAGTCAAAAAATTGAACCAGATATTTATCTAAAAAAAATCTTCCCCTGGTTCTGGAACACCAGATATCTTGGTGTAATGTTGGATAAAATGTTCATTTTCATGCAACATATTACAATCATTAAAAAAAATATAAAATTATAGTTCCTGATGTTTACCCCCTAATTTCATACAGTTCTAAATTAAATAGATGGAATATAAAATGCTTATCTATACTCTGGTAATAAAACCAATCCTTACCTACTATTGCCCGGTCTGGTTTCATAGCGTATAGATCTTGAAAAATCACAATAGATCTTGAAAAATCGAAAACAGTCATGCTCCGCACTATTCTTAAAGCTAACTGGTATATGAAGAATACAGATATCACGAAATAAATAAATTACTTAAATCTTCATAAAAACTTCCTTAAGACATTCCCTTAAGTTTCCTTGAAAAACTTCATAAAAAGATTTTCCTTTAAATTGTTTAATATAATTGATTCTTCAACTAATGGGGCAATTCAAGCAATAAAAAAATTACATCTCAATTAGAAATTACCCCCTTCTACACATACCACGAGAAATTCTTCTTAATTAATCTTAAATTCTCTAAATCATAAGCATTTAACAACCCTTCCTTTCCAAAATTCCAAAAATCCCTAGTCCCATCCATGATTGATGGGAATATTTCCTACCACCCAATCAGAATGCAATCTTTAGGTCTTACCAGAGTAGAGAAACTTAAGAATTCTTAACCTACCAGACTGGACAACCGAACAAGATTCCGCCCCTCTCCCACCTTCTACAGCTAATTGCATCAAACTTCTTTCATCTTGAAAATATTTAAAATTTCTAATGAATTCTATTATAAATTCTTAGAAACAGAATTTATTCCGTTTCCACTTAATATCTTTAATTAAATGTCAGAAAATTCAAAGAAAAAGCAAAATTTCTGAAGCAGCATGTAAACAAATTTTAAATCTGTTAAATTCTTTTTATCTATCCTAGATATTTACAAAAGCCTAAGCTCTTAAATATTTTAAATATATTTTAAAGTTCTCTTAAAATCTTATTAATAACTTATTAAGTATTAAGTATTCTATAGTAATTTTTTCGCTATTGCTCGCTTAATTCTAAATAGTAATTCCCCCATTTCAAGATTTTTATAAATCGCTCCGTAGCAAGCGCAGAACCAAAGTTCAGTCGTTAAATAGAATTTTTCCAGTTATATTGCTTATAAAAGTCCGAAATGGTTAACAACCCCAAGAAAAACTCGAAATGGGGAAAGTAGACCGTCAGGGAAACTAATATTGTGTAGAACTTGCTTATGAAGCATTCCTTTATGTGTGACATTTGTAAGATGTATCAATTGATGTGGGGTGGAATGACTTTCTCGGAAACCACACTGCTCTGGGTGAATAAAGCTGACGCTGTACAATGTCTGAATTTTTGAAAAACATTCTATTCAATTTATTTTCTAAAGATAGTGATCACTCAGCTACCGTGGCCACGATTCCAAACTTAATAATTGAAATCCGTTAATTGAAATAAATATTTGTGGAATATACGATGATTATAAATATTAAGGAAAATACTTTCCGGACGAATACGTGGCCACGGTAGCCTAGTGGTCCTGATCGTGGACTCGTGGTTGGCGTTGTTTTTGTCTAATCGTGAGTTCGATTCCCGATTTCACTAAAGACCAGCCGTGCTGCTGGGGCTGATTCACGTAGAATCTGTTGAGGCTCAAAGTCCTTCCGTTTGAGTGGTGTGGAAGTTTGGAGATGAAAAAATAATTTTTTCTTCACTTGACTCAGACTAAAAATTATGAGTCTGTCACCAATAGCCCTCGTCTTGTTTCTCAATATGACGTTAATAAACCATATCATACACTCTAGACGAATACTGATTGCAGCTCTTCTATTCAATGCTCATATGAGTAATTCAACGAATACTGATTGCAGCTCTTCTATTCAATGCTCATATGAGTAATTAAACGAATACTGATAACAGGATATCTATTCATTGCTCATATCCATAATTAAGAAATGTTGAAGCATTTTACTATATGTTATTTTTCTTTAACGTAGTTGTAACACATCGATCAATAACTCCCGAGTCTAAAATTGAAAACAACATTTTTTTTGCAAATTTTTTTTTTATTCATCAACATAACACCTTTTGTTAATCACCTTTTAGAGTGATACAATCGTTCCAACGCTTTTCCAAATCTTTTTTTTTTTTGTTTTTGTTTTTGTTTTTTTGTTTTTTTTTTTTCGCAAGAAATCTTTTTTGTTGCGAGTAAATAGCGATGAACAGCTTTCTGAATCATCGACTCGTTGCTGTTTTTGTTCCATCGAAAGCAATCGCGGCACCCACTTGGAAAAACCCTTTTTCACTTCACTTCAAAAAACCTTTTTCCTGGTCCGATCGACTTAAAATTTTGACACGTTTCAAGCAAAGGTTAGTACTCTAGAAAGACCTGGTTACTGGCTTACTACGAGCGCCATCTCTGGGTTAGTCTTGGGAGTTATTGATCGATGTGTTATAATATCACAAAATTTTTAATTCGTTTGAATTTAAATAAAGCCTTATTCATTTTACATATAACAAAATTTTGTTCAAAGATTACTATTACTATAATTTGTATTAGCATAAATCGAATATAAATGTATTTTTTTTTAAATTTCCTGCTTGTATACAGAAGGAAAATACGTTTTTGATAGCCAAAATAAAATTTCAGCTCAATTAGTTTTTAATACACTACATGGATGAAACTAAGTATCGGTTTCTAAATAATTAATTGATCCTGAGTATGGAAACACATAAGTGATAAAACAAAAATACCGCATCAAAGAGTATTAGAAAAAAATATAATACTCATAACTTTAAATTTAGATGAATTTTTTTTTATTTTTATTTTTGCCATTTGAATAAGGACCGCAAAAATACTTTCAGTTACTTCCAAACACCCCAAAAATACCTTTTGCTAGAGATTTCCTTTATTTTATAATTTTAATTTATCTTTTAATTTATTCTAATTTATGAGCACTGAATATTTATTGACTCTATGTAACTGCATCAATTTATTTATCTAAAGAGTTTTCATTAAAAGTTTATAACAAGAACATTACAATAAAGAATTAAATTACGTGTCTTAGCATTTTGGAATAGTTCTACTAAGAAAAAGAAAGTTCGCAGGTTTCTCAGTGTAATCTCATGAGTGCTCCCATAAATACCAAAAGAACCTAAACAACTTTCCAATGTTTCCTCTTGCCAATGAAACACTCTTTACAGTCATTGGAAGTAACTGTTCACAAAGTACGCGTAACAATTGATTTAATACCCGAGAAGTTTTCCAATCTCTGCACTTTCATTGTCAACTTAAGCTTCCGAAAAAGGGAAAAAATCAGCTGGCGATAAGTCGCGAGAATATGTTGGATGATTGATCATTGTAAACGAATGCTTAACAAAGTATTGTTGCATGGTCAAAGCTGTATGGGGCCAAGCCTTATCGTGAAAAAAAAAAACCAATGCCAGGAATCAATTCTTCACACGCCTTATCCTGTTTCTTACCCGAAAAAGCCAATTCTTTTAAAAATACTAATTAATTGATTAATTTTCAGGGACAAGTTCATGATGAATTTATCTTCAATACTTTCACACCCATATTTAAAATGGTTTTACCTCTTATAGGCTTATATTCTTGAAAAAGAATGCATGATGCAAAAACCTTTATATGAAGTTGAGAGGCCACTTTCCTTGCCAAACATATATTCTTTCTCTTTTTATTTTATCTGGATGCTCTACGGAATCACCTTTTATTTTTTAGATAGTTTTACTTCCATAGTTTACATAGCATATACATTCAGAAGAGCATACAAATATCAAAAATTATCTACTTATTAGTCAGTATTTTTTTTCTTCAGTTTCTTCTCCTAAACTCGAAGTGAAACGATGTTATCTCTAACTGCTAGACGCATAAATGCTTCCTGTACACGTGAGTGTATGTTTAAAACTTACAAATGCGTATATAAGCATGCATATCTTTCTACATAACTATTATGCGTAATAAAAGAAAAGTATTTTTATAAATAATTATCATCTGATATTTTAATAAAAATATCATTTGTGCTCTTTTCATTTTCTCATAGAGTGGTATATTTTTATAATATTTTTTAATTTTAATAGTTATATAATTTAACGTAAAATGTGTGTGTACTGTTTACTTTTAATAATACTCAATAAAGAATATTTTCACAGTTGAAATTTAATTTAATTTGTCTGAAACTTGATGTTAAAAATATAGATTAATGCCTCTTAAAATATATTGAGAGAGAGAGAGAATTTCAAACGTCATCTCTATCTAATTTTCATCTAATCAAAGGTATTTTTAATGGAGGAAAATTTACTTTACTATTTTATATTTTATATAGATTTATATGAGTTATTAAAATGTTTAAATACAAAGGAAAATTAAATAAAAATAGCTGAAGAGTGCTATTTCCCCCAATCTTGGACTTCATTTAAGGCAGGTATTTCTTGTAATATTAATATTTCAATATATTTATATTCAAATTTATTATATATAACAAATCATAAAGTATTCTTCAATAAATATTTGGAAGTAATTAAGAAGAGTATTTGATTTGGCATTTTAGGAAATATATGTAACAACGCAGGCAAGTATTGGTGAATCCTTATTTTAAGGCTCAAAATAAAAATCGTAAGCCATTTTTAAAATGAGCTCGTAAGTTTCTATAACATTTATCAAATCAGTATATTTATCTACTTATTAATTTTATTTTTTTATGCCATTAATACATTTCGTATGTTTGTTAGAGGAACAAAAACTAATATATATATGGAATATTTGTTACTAAGCAAAGGAAAACTGTTAAATAATGAATATAAAATAATAAAATAATAGGAAACTCTCTATAAAAGGAAAAATGTTCTAATTATATGACTTAAATATCCGATAAAAATATTTAGTTCCCGAAAAATTTAATTACTTCTGAGAGTTTTTAACGTATGTGAGGGGTAGAGTAAAGTATTAATTATATCTATAAGAAATAACCGCGAATTATCTGGACAAAATTTATTCTGCATATTAATTGAACCTTATATACATACTATGTAAATTATAGTTATTAATTCTGATTTATTTGGTTTCAGGAAGCCGGAGATTGAAGTAATACGCAGTATGGAAAAGATAGAACTCAGTCCTTAGAACTCCACATTGACGGCCTTCAAAAGATTAAGAAACACTGAGAAATATGTATAACTCTAGATGATGAATAAATTTATATATAAAGGTGTGTAGAATAATAAATAATAATTAAATTTATGTCTCCATAATTTTTCAAAATAATTAGCTGATACAATATCAAGGGATAATAATTAAGACTTTACAATATTGCGGGATACTTCAATCTACGGTTTTCTAAAACCACAGAAATCAACATTAATAGCTATAATTTATATTATTACATTATTATGTGCATAAGAATCAATTAATATGCTGAATAAATTTTATTCACATATCTCGGTTATTTTTTAGTATAATTGTTAAAACTTTACAATACTCCATCTCATAATAATTTTTAAGATAACTCGAGAAATTACATAAGGGAAAATCAATCTTTATGAGAAAAAGTTTTGGACATTATCTGAGGAATATTTTGAATTGTTCATTTCAATATTGCATCCTTAAAATTTTATAAACTCTCTTTGCTAAGAGACAAAAAAAATTTCTGAAATTGAAATTAAAATTTTAAAACTGAATATAATCACTGCAATCAAAACATCCAATAAATAAGTCAGTTAATCAAAGGCCTATTTTTATAATTACAAGAAATCGTAAAAAGAGTAACTATATTCACTGCATGTTTTTCAGATTTTTTTTTTTTGTATAGTTCTATCTAAAAAGTAATTTTTAGATGTAATAGAAAAGAAAATATTAAATGAAAGAAAAGAAAATCCACTTATGCTAGTGTCAATTTATGAGTTATGCATTAAAAAAAAATTCAGGTATTCTGATCTTGAGATTTCAGCGGATGCTTTGAAAATATCGATGAATATTCCAAACATCGTTCTAAATTGAATAATGAAAAATATAACATTATTTGAAGTTCATAAAACCGGTCCTAAACTTGTACATTTAGGATAGAACATTTTGCAAAGCTGTATAACATCTGCTTTAAATATATAGAATCATGAATATAAAGAGGTAAGTACAAATAAAAATATTTGTTTTATGCAAAAGCTTTCTTTGAAAATAACGCACCTTTCTATACTGAGAAGACTGAGATACCAAATAAACGAGTTGCGCAAGGTGATTTCAGCAAATGCCTGGAGCTGGCACATTGAGCTTCCCAAAGACCATTCATCTGAAACACGAAAGAAAGACATTAAGTTTCATATAAGAAATGCAGTCTCTAACAGAAAATCATCTATTTTTAGATATATTCTTGAAGTTCAAGAGTTTCAAACCCTGAAAGAAAGTATTCAAAAGTCGAAGGAAGTATTTTTCCATCATAATAATTCGATTATGTCTTTCTTCTGCATTTAATTCTTCGCAAAAAAGTCTTTGTAGTAAGAAGAAAGTAAACTTTCTCAATTTATAAAGGAAAACATTTTGAGCTTATTTATATGACATAGAGTCTGTTTAAATGAAAGGAAATAAATTTAAATTAAAAGAAAACAGATAATTTTTCTTTAGCAGCTCTTCTTTTCAAAATACAATGTAAAACTTGTAAATCTCTTACAATGAAATAATTATTCATAACTTTTAAAGAACTGTTTCTTAATGTTATTCATACTCGATGAAAATGCATTCGATGTTTTTTTAAATTCAGGATCATTATTTTCCACTTACCCCCGCCCCTGCTTTCTTATCTTTACGGAAAAGAGAAAAAGAAAATCAATATGGCAGATTCTTCAAATATTTCAAAAAGTACTGAAGCAAAATATTTACAAATGTATTATAACTTATTAATACATTTAAATGTTATACTGCTGCATTTTTAAATAAAAATTGAATATAGAACATTCATTTTATTGATCAGAAGAAAAAATATTTAAACTGACAGGTTTTTTCATATAAAATAAAAAAGATTAAAAATTAAGGTTTTAGAAACTAAACGAAATTATTTTTTAAAATATAAAGTTTAACATTTTTAACGCTCTCTCTC
>BMAW01068915.1:173741-198376 GCA_019974015.1 Nephila pilipes | reverse complement strand
CACCTTTCAGACTCTGTCTCAGATTTACAATATTTGGTATTAAACTGACTTTTTCAACTACTTCTGTTGCAGCTTCAAGAAATGGAGGTGCAGTTTTTGAGAGGACTATTGCTTTATTGAAACAGTATAACTTGGAACCTGATCCAGATTAACTGTCAAAATCAAGATTGATGAAAGGTTCTTGAGTGAACAAAAAATCTCCATTTTAGTGCCACTGTTGTTATTAATTACAATTGATATTTAATGTTTATTTGAGAATGTACCTATTTTTAAAATTGTATATATAATTTCCTACTTTTTAAGATTCCTTTTCAAGTGTAGACAAGGGTGTCACTTCGATTTGATAATTTTCCCTCTGAACCTTGTTATCATTTTTAAGTGTCAAAGAAAGCCAAATAGCTTTAGAAATTGTTATAATTTATGTTCAATATTTGTATTTTTCAGGCAGATAGAAATAATTAACAATGGTATGTTTGTTACAGCAAAAAACTATATTATTGCTATACTGTGTCTTTTTCTTGACGTGAAAGGTATTTGACGGGTGGGAGTTCTTCTCCTCTTAGCTAAGTTTTAATGCTAAGCACCCAATAATAATATTTAGTAATCATAAATTATTTGAATTGAATGTTAAACAGTTTCATGTCGTGCATCTTCATCACAAAGTTCCGAAAACTCCATTACTAAGTGCAAGAAAGGAGTATTCTCTTCTAACACACTGTGTTTCTGAGAATGATGGGAACTTAACTTCCCGCTACTTCAGATGGGGAAATTTTGTTTATTCTAGAATTTTTTGAGCAAAATTTTCTGTCCTTCAAAATATAAATGCATAGGAGGTTATCTAAACATATTTTCAAAAACAAATATGAAAGATGAGTAATTTTGTGCTCAGATCATGATGTGTGTTTTTGAAACTCTCAATACATAACATCTTAGCAGACAGAGTGATAAATGTCAATAATACTTTATGAATCCTTCTTTTCCTTGTAAGTTTATAACAGTAATTTGCACCATTTTTTCATTCCAATTAGTTAATTTTTATTCATCTCTTAGTTTCAAATTTGATTCAATTTCAACTTTTTTATTTAGTTCTATAAATGTGTTTTTTTGTTGTTTTTGGATTTCGGTTGTTCTCTTACTTTTATGTTTTTTAATGATAAATTCATTGCTTTATCATATACATATATTTTTTTGCAATCATATGGCTGCTTTGCGCCTATTTTTGTAAGAATTTATGAAGTAAAGATGTCTTTATGATATGATTTAGATTTTTACTAAAATGATTATAGTTGTTTTTGAATTCTTATTAGATTCAAAATATTTCTTGATTTTAAATTTGACTGAATCTTTTTTAAAATTTTGTTGTTTCTGTGGTCTATGGCAGGGCTTCTTAAACTTTTGTCATTCACGACCCCATTTATGATTGCGAGTTTCTTGACGACCCCATACAAACCTTGACGACCCCATACATGAATTATTGTTTAGCTGCAGGTTGCACGTGTGTATGCGTGCGCATTCCTCCCTTTGATTTTGTGTGATATTTAGAGGTGGCGGTCAGAGTGGGAAGTCAGCGGCGCGCGGTTTATTCAACATGTATGATACCGAACAATGTATAGACACAGTATAATAATAGCGATCATCGATCGTTTACTGCTGTCGGTGGAGATAGCTCAAAACCTTCAACAAATGCGCGTGTCTAGACGCTGCAAGTCCACTGTATTCCGCCAACTCTAGTGATGTTATAAAATGGTATATATAAATATTTGACATTAAAATCTCTCGCGACCGCAGAATTTTGCTACGTGACCCCATTTGGGGTCGCGACCCATAGTTTAAGAAGCCCTGGTCTATGGTATTTGATTTTTAACCTTTTCAACTTTTAATAAAAAATGCTATACTGACCCTTTGTCTTTTGTACTTGATTTGCTGTACTTATTGATATTATTGTGGATTATTATGATTGATTGTTATATGATGGATAATATTGTTAATAATAATTTTTAATTTTATGTGATACTTTACTATAACTCTAAATAATTTTAACTATATTAATGAATATGAATTTTATTACAAAAATTGAGAGACTGGCAAATTGGCTTCGTTGTCAATGCTCGGTATTGCACTATGATGGTGTGTGTATTATCGTCAAAAAATTACCATTTTGCATTTATGATCACTATGTGTATTTATGATGGGTGAGATAATTTCTTGAGTGCTAAATAAGATATTTTGATGGATTCATGTAATGTTAGTGATTGCAAAGATAGGTGCAGACATGGGTCAGTATGCAAAAAAACTTTAAAACTAAAATATTCAAAAAATGTTTATAGTTGTTCTTCTTTTGATTGTTTTTTAAGTTCTAGAGATAATTACACCAGAAAATATAAAACTAGAATTGTTTGGAATAGTAATTTTGCTAAGAATATATCTAATAACACTAGGTATGTGTATAGATTAAAAAATGAATCTAATCAAAATGATATAGAGACAAATAGTAATATTGAGGCGAATTGTTATGATAATTATTTGCAGAATTCGAGAGAGATAAGACTGAAATATAGAAATTGTAATGATAAAAGATGCAAAACTTGTATCATGATAGATGCAGAACAGAGAGATGAAAATCCCAGTTTACTTTTGCAAAACAAACAATTGTATCTATATGTTGAAATGTAAAATTTGTGAATATAAATATATAGGGCAAACATCGAATTTTATTAATATTAGAATGAATCAATATAGATCTGATTCAAAGAAATACTAATGGGAAAATCAAATTGGTAGAGTTGAAATCGCGCATTTTAATATGCATGAATTTCACAACATTTATTTAATTATATATCATTAGGCTTATTCCCGATAAGATGAAAAGGTTATGGTGGGAAAATTTCTATATAGGATTTTTTAAGACTACTTACCCATATGGACTAAATACAATATATTATGACAGAAATTTGCTTCAGTTGATGAAGCGAAATATATAATGGAATATATTCATACCGAAGATAAATGTAACAATAAAAATGTGAGAAATAATAGAGGTAAACGTAAAAGAAAGGGAACAAATGGACACAAATATTATTAGGAATAAAATTATAGAATTAGAAAATGACTTTAAAAAGAGCTTCAACATTAAAAAATTAAATTTCTTATATTTGGATTGATGAAGGCTGAAATTAGAATTGCTAGGGAGATACTTGGAAAACTACCGAATGAATAAGGTTTTCACATTATGAAAGACCTAAGTAATTACATAACTAAAAACCTAAATATCAAGACGCATATAGATAATGAAAATGTAACGGAATATTGCACAGTTCGATTCTTAACAAATCCCTCAAAAGGATAATTTTTTTAAAAATACATGCATCTATTCCCAATTAAAAATATAACTATAAAAAGTGCTTTTAGATATAACAAAAAATTAGGAAGATTAATATTTAATTACAATTATGGATTGGATATGGAAATGTTGAGTCAATGTGTGTGTGTGTGATCTGTATGGTGAATATGTGGATGAATATCATGGCCATGTGGTCACTGGGGGCTTGAATTTAATCAATGATGAAAAATTGAGAAATATAATAAGGAAAGGAACAGATTACCATTAACAGAGAGTAATTATGTAGCTAAAAAAGAAATACGTAAGAATCTAGATAACTTTATTATCAAAATAGCTATCAAATATAGTATGCCCAATGAGGCCTTTAAGGAATTTAGGGATAGAGTATGCAATGGTCTAAAAAATGTTAATTATAGATTTAAAAATGGAATAAAATTCAAAGATATTAGAACTTCTATAAAAAATTTATAATTGTATATATGGATAAAGTTCCTGGAAATTTTGCACTCATTTGTAAACAATTTTATTTCAAAAGGATGAATGAGTATTTCCAGGATAATGAAACTTTTGTTCTCTCAAAATATAAAGACAGAGAAATTATTAATAGATTAGAAGCATTTCACAAAAAAATTGATTTACAGTTCAATAACAAAAAATTCCCTCATGTTTTTTTAACTCCTAAATTCCATAAAAACCCAATTAAATTTAGAACTATTACAAATGGATATAATGCATACATAAATAAATATGGTAAAATCTTACAGATTGTATTAAATAATATTTTAGAAAAGCTTGAGCAAACTGCTATTATTAAAAATAGTATAGAATTACTTAATTCCATAGGCAATATACGGGTACAAGCAATCTATAGTTATTATTTTCAGGATCTTTTTAATTCCATTGATATAGAAGATATGATTAGAATTATGTTGATACTTTATAATCAATATGGCATAAAAAATGCTATGAAAATGAACAAATTTAAAACCTTTTACAATTAGTATTGCAAGAGAATTATATACTTTTCAATAAGTAAATATACAAACAGATAAAAGGCCTAGCTCAAGGAGGATCAGCTAGCAACATTTTAGCTAATCTTTATTTACACTCTTATGAATCAAACCACCATAACAACTCTCTTTATATTTTATATAGGTATATAAACGACCTAATAATTTTTAGTAAATGTAAAGATTTTAAGCCGATCATTGAATTGTATCCTAATTATTTGATTTTATTGCAGACAAATTCAGATACGGGTGGGGATGAATATTTGGATATAAAGTTACAGATAAAGGATCATATCATTTGTAGTAATTTATTTGATAAAATAGATGCATTCGGGTTTAAGATATTTAAAATGCCTTATTGGGAAAGCAATATACATTTATCCATATACAGAAACATTATATTAAATTTTTTTGCATCGTAATAAACTGTTAGTTACAAATGATAAAGATATATTCAATAATATTAAGAAATTTATAACAGAATGTAAAGAATGTGATTACCCATTAGATTTTTTAAAGAGATATATTCCCAATAATTTATATGAAGGTTTATTTTAATGTATTTTTGGGATTTTCCATGAGGACTTCGTTGCGGACTTTGGAAGGTATTGAAGTGTCATTATGTAAATTGTATCTGATATCTAAAGAAATTTTTATATTATACTGGTTTCTCAATGGAATCTTTGTTTCATAATTTGATTTATATGTATTTTTAATAATTATAACTTGGAATAAGAGCTTACTCTAATATCTTATGGATTGGTGACTTATTCAAAAAGGTGGTCTTGTACATGGGGGCTATTGCCTTTCAGGACAT
This sequence comes from Nephila pilipes, assembly GCA_019974015.1. Classification (NCBI taxonomy): domain Eukaryota; kingdom Metazoa; phylum Arthropoda; class Arachnida; order Araneae; family Nephilidae; genus Nephila; species Nephila pilipes. Next base: position 193,209 of record BMAW01068915.1, on the reverse strand, counting down.
TCATGAATTTTTGGACTTTAGTTTCAAAGAAAATCCACCACACAACATTAAGATTACAAAGTCAGCTAGTTAGTGGTCTAGTTGTGAAGATATTTTGAAACATTTCTATATTTTTACACATTTACACACACATATTTCACTCAATAGAATTTAAGTAATTATAACAAATAAAATTCTGATTTATGTATCATTTAATATGATTTTTGGTCATGATTGGTTTATTGGTGGATTTTTATTAAATATTCTATATTGAAACTTTTTATACTCAAACTAGTTAAGTACTATTGACTTCCAAAATTTATCTGGCAACAGTGCATGGTGGTGGACATTATTACTTAAAAAATTCCTAAACCTATTGCACTCAGATTCATGATCACTTGTCAAAAAAGATATGATCTTTTGAATCTTTGCCTTTACAACTCTGAAATTTGAATTGAATTTTCATGAAAAGCATGGATTCGAGTATGTAGTTTTTAAAGTTTTTAACTGGAAATATTTAATTATAATGTTTTATAGTTTCGAAAAAAATCTTAAATTCTTAATTGAATAATTTTTAATTGGATATTTTCAATTGGATAATTTTAATCGGACATTTTTAAAAGGATATTTTTAAATGGATAAGTTTTAATTGGATAATTTTTATTTGGATAGTTAATAATTAGATAATTTAACAGATGTTTTTTGCTTAAAAAATTTTAATTGGAAGGATTTTAAGTGAAGAATATATTTTATTAGTTTGGAAAACAATTACTTTTTAAAATAATTAGTAATTGAGATATCTCACCATTCAATTTTTCTTCTTTGTTTATTGTTTCTTTTCTTTAAATTACAATTTGAATTTTGGAGTAATCCAATTTTACCCATCAAGAGGCATTGGGGGAGGGTTGGTACCATAGAACTAGTTTAACCCCAAAATTCAGTCCCCAGTCAGAATATGTATGTTTTGTTTTGTGGGTATTCAAATTTTTCGATTTATTCTTTGGTTCAAATTAGTTTCAAATTTGATTCAATTTTTATTCATCTCTTAGTTTCAAATTTGATTCAATTTCAACTTTTTTACTTAGTTCTATAAATGTGTTTTTTTGTTGCTTTTGGATTTTGATTGTTCTCTTACTTTTATGTTTTTAATGATAAATTCATTGCTTTATCTTATATATATACCATGAAATACTAAGAAAACGAGAATACGTAACAAAAAAAACTAGTCAACACGAAATAATACAGGGGCTCCCACAAAATACATTACAATTTCATACATTATTTTTTAACACGAAACAAAAATATCTTTACACGAAAGGATTTCCTTGAATATTGTACTAAAAATATAGAATTTTGCTTCAAATTCGGTGATTTTCGTGTTTTTTGTATTTTAAATAAATTTATTGTTTATATGTTCAAGGGCAGAAAAATAGGATCAAAAATATTGAAATGAAGACGGAAGAAATACATCATGAAAAGTGTGAGCATTAGATACATATACGTATGAATAAAGCAATGGACGATATCGAAAAAAATTATCGACACATTTATTCTGAAAAGACAGCAAAAAATCAGTTTTTTATAGAAAAATATTAATAAATAAATAATTATGAAGAATATTTTCTTACATGTTATTTTTCAATACTTATCATTACCTTGTACTGTTTATTAGTTTGGCAAAATACATTTCGTCTATTTTTTTCATCCATTTCCGGATAAGCTAGAACCATGTAGTTTAGCACACAAGCTCAGTTGGGGTTAGAATATAATATATTCAATTATAAAACTACAAATAAAATAATTTTTAAATTTTGCTAAGCGTTTTTTAAAATAAAGAGCAAAAAAATATAAAAAAAACTATATATATATATATTAAGGCAACCCTTCTATTCGTCAAAAGAATAAAAAAGAGCGAAAAAGTTTTTTAATGAATATTTTTCTTTGGGCAGTAAGAAATTTAATGAAAAATGTACTAAAAGAGACAGTTTATCATTATCAAACATAAAAAAAGACATTTCTTTAATCCAGTTGAAACTTTTTGATTAAAAACTGAAGTGCTGTGATCACTCTAAAAGTCTAACTATTCAAATTAAGATCTCACACAACACTTCAGTTTATAGTCAAAAGTTTACAGCTATATTGAAAAGTCTTCACTTTTTTATGTATAATGATGATAAACCTGTGATTTTCAATTCATTTTCAATTAATATCTTACTGGCCGTGGATGAAATTATTGTTATTAATATTATTAATATATATATATTGTTATTAATATTATTAATATATATATATATATATATATATATATATATATATATATATATATATTTCAATAAGTATTAAATTTTTAATATGGCAACATCATGCAGGAATTTGACTAATAAAGATAACAGACAACTTAACTTTCATCACTCTAATTCAGTGTTATGGACCTGAAGATATTTCCATTCGTTCATAAATTCCATTTTATATTGGTGGAGTTTGAATATATACTAATATTCTTATAGCTGCTTGACTTCACCTTTTCTTCTTTATACATAACCAGAAATAGGAAAACAACTTATAATTCTTTTATGTATGATTTACTATATATATATATATATGCGATGGTCCTTTTAATTTTGAGCCTCGTTTGAATGACGAGTAGGACATCTGCACTTAATATGTTCTCTCCAAACTTCCATACTAAGTCATCGAAAGGATTTAAAGTTTCATCAGTTTTAACGTACATCATACTCAATAAGTGTCGAGCTCTTAGTGACATTAGGACTCGAACCCATGAATAGATGGAATACAATTTATCAAACATTTGACTTTAGTCTTAGAATCAGAAAATACGATGTACAATATGCTGCATCAAAATTTACCGAAACTTTCTTTTCCGAGTAAGCACTCATGATTAAATTCTTATTAAACCTTATTTACTAAATAAGTATTATATAGGGAAAGAAATGAAAATTTATTTACAATATTTAATTCGTAATATGCAATATAATTAGGGAACTGATTTGAAGGTAAATTGTGTAACAATTAAAACAACATGTTTTGATTTTGTATTAATAAACTCTAAAATTTACTATTGTCACACACACACAAAGTACATACGCTTAGAGAAGTTGTCTAAAGTCTCATAATGTGGAAATTAAATTCACCAGCGTCTGAAAATCCTCAAGTGACAGGGATATTAAAGCTTATTGAGATTCGTGCCAACTCAAGTGTTGTCCTCGTTATCTGATCATGGCTCGATATAGCGAAATATTTCATCAAAAGCCTGTAGAATAATTTTAGTGCACCATTTATGAAAAATAATATCTTATACCAAATTTATTTACATCTTCAATCTATTTAAGGAAAATATATCTTATTTATTCTATATTTTAAAGCTCAGTTGAGGGATGATATAATCATAAATCCTGTATCGAATAGTTTACATCCAAGGTAATGTTTTCATGAGCTACCATTATAGATCCAATCAAGAATTTAATTATGTATTTAGCTGCTGTATCATTTATTTTAGTAAGGCGAGAGAATATTTAATCAATTCACATAGGGCTCACAAAGAAGCAATAAACCACTTATCAATGATTAATTTCATTAGCCTGAAAGAAAAACACATGTTTATATTTTTCTAAGAATTTTTTGCAAGCTTACTAGCGAAGCTTATGTGTATCCTCAATTTATTTTCACTAATTTTTTTCCCTTTCACTAAAAGTATGAATACACAGAATTTCGAAAAAGTTTGTTAAATATCAACAACATTAATTTTAACAAATTTTTGCTGTATTTTAAATAAATCAAAAGTAAATAATCAATTAAATAATCTCAGTTTTATAAACAACTTCCTGAAAAATAAAATAGATGTTTTTTTTAAATAAAAAAAATTACATATGAAGTAATACTAATTGTGCAAAATTAAACATGTAAATTAATAAAAAAATTATTTTACTTGAGACTTGCCTTTAAGATTGGTTTCTATTCCAGGATCAGAATGCCTCACAAGAATTGAAAAGAACTTACTTTTTTTCCTTTCTAAATATGGTGTCGTAATAAAAAAAATATGAATTCAAAACTAATCATTTAATTTTTTATACTTGTGATTTAATCATGCTTTATTTTATCTAACCTTTGAAAATTAAATAAATGATTTGCTTATCGGTTTTTACTTTACAATTCAATGAAATTATAGTCCTCTAAATTCAGAAATAACCAAGAAACTCATGTTTGTGATTAACGTAAAATTTAAAGAAATTATCTTTAATAATTATATTTAATATTCTTGGGTATAACACACACACTCGATGTTTTTACAGAAAAGAAACATATATGTTTTTAAATGGGCAATAAGACTTCTAAAACAATATTTTTTGAATAAACAGAAGGGAAATATTTAGAAAACAATCTTTAACCATTTTTTTTGTAATGCTAATTTCTGGGCTATAAGCAACCTTTTCTTTTTAAAACTTTTTTAAACTTTATTATTTTTGAAAGCGTTCAAAAAGTAACTTTAATTAGCATGTGCGATTCATAAGTATTAAATAATTTAAGGGTGTTAAAATGTTATTATATATAACTGTGTGTGTGTTGTAATAACAAGTAATAGATTGAAATGAAATTTCTACTAAGAATTTTTAAGTATACCATAAAGCAAGTATCATAGTTTCACATATAATATCTCAGAAAATTAGAGTAATTACATAACTATCTCGGTTTGCAATCTTCTTGTATTGGCTTTACATCTGTAAAGTTGGGAAATTTGTTTTATTTCCTTGAAATAAAGTGCTGTTCTGGTCGAAAAGTTTATAGAAAATTTTTTCTGACTTTCTAGTTCCCCCCATTGCACCAATAACCAATATTTTAACTTAAATATTGTGCATTAAAACATATATAGCTTCGAAAAAGATCCTTTAAAAGTATTGAAAACCTATTGATTCATTTTGGCATTTTAAGATTCTCTAAACTGTTAGTAACTTGTATGAAATTGTATTACTTGGATTAAAAGTTAAGATTGTAAAAGTCAACATCATTTAACCAACAGGAAGAGAAGCAAAAATGTATATGGATACCTGAAGCTAAAATAGAAGAATTTTTTTAAAATTCATATTTCATTTAATATTTGAGTGAATTCAAACCTTTAGTTGATGAGTTAAAATTTTCATGAATCAAAAGTAGTGATCTTTAATAAAATATATATTCAAGATCTAAAATTGACTTTTACACTTTATAATTATTATTTTTAAATGTATGTATTGCATAAGTTATTTTTGTAAATCGACTTGAAAAGAAAATAAAAATTTTAAAATTTAGAAACTGCATAAAACTAATTTTTTGATTTATAATTATTCTTAGATAAAATTAAATAATTTTTAAAAATTTTTTTTCCATTTTTCAAAACTCACGAAAATGTACATTTAATAACTGGATTTTTCCGTAACTCGGGATATAAATTATATAAAATATATCATATTCATATGAAAGTGAGTCCAATTCTCATGCATCTTTAAGAAAGAAAAAAGAAAGAAACATCAAACATAATCTATTGATGTTAAGGCAGAATTTCTTCATCGAAAAGGAGAATTTCAGTTCATAATTGACTTCAAAACAGCTATAAAAAGTTGACAAAAAATTTCTTTATGAGTAATTAAACTGATGGTACAATGTAGCACGCCCATTTAGTCACAAAAATCAATATACACCAAATAAAATAACAATATTTAAGAAATAAAGAACAATTTCAGAGGAATTAAACTTTTGGCAACACATTACATTTTATAAGTTAAATAACATTTTATAAAAGTAAGGGGTAAAACATTGATTACGTCAAGCGGAAACCTCTCTTCACAAAATTCTACATACAATAGATGCTTTAGTTGAACATCACACAGTTTCAATCTCATTTAAGCATGAACAATACGATCTTTCACATCATTATTGAAAAGTGATTCTTGCGCATTCATTAAATAATTCATGTTGTTACTGTTTCGGTTAAAATGGCTCTAAGAAATGGAATTTGTGCTGATGCTCAGAATTTGGTTATTAATTTAAGGAAAAATAAAATCTTGTACTCAGAAATTACGAAAATTGTTGTAAAAAGTTGGTCTACTACCTAAACTATTATTAGAAATTACGAAACAATTGGACATATATTTAACAAACCTCGTAGAGATTGTCGTAGATTTTGAATGATGGAGGAGCTCGAGCATTGATGAGAAAAAAGGGAAGTTAATTCAGAAAGTATTCGCTCTTCAAATAACGGGATATGTATTTACGACTTCTAGAAACAGTGCTATTGGATAAATTTTTGATGAATCCTCAGATTATTAGGAATTCCTGGCAGAGTTTAGAGGAAAAAAAAACTCATATCCAAAGCAAATCAAAGGAAAAGGCTGAAATTCACTAATGAATATATCCTGAAGGATTTTGATTTTGGGAGACTATCCTGTTTACTTATGAATGTAAAAATTATGCTTTCGGAAGTGATGGACGTAGCAACATTTGGCGGCGCAGAAACGAAGCTCATAAATGTCGTTCCTGTAGTGAAATATGATGGAGGAATAGTCACGGTTTTAGGGTCAATGTCGGAGGTTGGTGTTAAGAAATTAACCATCATTAAAGGCGCTTTGAATTGTTTAAAATACTTGAAGATATTTCTCAATAACGTATAGGTATCTATTGACATTTTACGGCTACGAAGCCAGTGTACCTTTCAGCATTATGAGTACCAAAACACAATCCAAGATTGTGAAAGAATGGCTCCTTTACATAATACTTGCACAGCTCCATAAACATCCTCAGTCCCCAGGATTGAATCTCTTTGCACTCGTATTGGAAGAACTTGACAGAAGAGTTAGAATATACAGTGGCGGAGATAAAGATTTCTCAAAAAATGTATTGTTGTGAGAATAGTCTGAAATTACACCTAATATCACACAAATTCTAATTCTCCAAACTCTAGGAGATTACAAGTCATCACTGACTCACAAGGGCAAATTACAAGACATTAAATTATTTTTAGTTGCGAAAATTATGCTACTGAAATCACATACCTTATGCAATTCAATATTCCTTATTCCTTGATGTGTATGTATATAATTCAGTTCCTTGATGCGCGTGTAGATTTTTATGTTCAGAGATTTTCATTAAATGAATTATTTTTCGTTTATCAGTTTTAAGTATTTTTTATGTAAATATATGCGATTGTAAATTTGTATTCATATAAAAAAATTGTAGCTTTTAATTTTTATAATTACATTAAAAAAGGCCATTTTTGAGGGTGCATATTATCTTTTGTGACTGACTGCATATAAAGGTGTATAGATCGAGAGCATGATAAAGTTCCTTATATAATATCAAAATTTTAAGAAATTAAAATAATTGCATCAATTTTTTTTCTTAAAAACATAATTAATATACGCCTATCTTGCTCAAAAGTTAAATATACTTCTGCATAGTCTCAGAATACTGTATGAATTCTGGAATCCCCGTTTCCAACTCACTTATTGAATGCAATTTTCAGCATTATAAGCTTAATTTCCCAAAAGTTGAGTTTTGATCTTAGAAAATACATTTTTAAAAAAAATAAAACAAGAAAACATAATTTTCTCTTGAAAAAAATTCCGATAATTTAGAATCTCCCATGCAAATATTTTTGTATTAAGACTGTAAATGAATAAAGTTAAGTACTCAATAAACAGGGTTAACTTCGTCTTAATCGCGAGTGTCTACAAATTGTACAAAGCGTTGCAAGCAACTGATATTGCGTAAAACAGTTAATAATTTCGCTTTGGTATCGTTTAGTGTCACTGTTACCATTATGCAGTTCCCTGGCAACATTGCAAGTGGTGTTATGACACGCACGATGGTATTATGAAGATTTCGAGCGAAGCCGAATAGCAAAGCAGACCGGATATATCGAGCAATCGGCTACTGTTTGAACTTCGGAAATATGGTTGTGCAAAGTGCAAAGTTGCTTTAAGAAATGGTGGGTACAAAGTACACATCGGCGACATGATGACGCTGAAAGGCAAGGCTACTGGAGGGTGAAACAAGTTCGGTTGATTGTACGACATGCTTAAACTGCCCCAACAACATCATTTTCCTCCTTAAAATGCGTTGTAGCTCCTTCCATGATACCATCCTCTATTTTATGAGGCTTGATGGAGGAAGGCTTTGTCGTATGTTGCCCTTACGGTAACTGAGACGCCTTCGATAAGGAAAAAGGAGCTTATTTTATGCCAAATTTAAGTATTCCTTACATTTAAAAAAATTAAAGCAGTGGATATCATTTTTGAAAATTGAAATATATGAATATTTGTGTATCGGTTTATGCAAAGCAAAACATATTTATACGTAAATAAATATGTATTATCAATTTATAATCAATAGCCGTATTTACATTTGTGTCAGTCATGTTACATTTCGATACATCTTGCATAAAACCTACTGCATTTATGACGTTAAAAATTTACTGTAAGTATATATAAACATAACATTCTATACACTGAACATAATTATAATTTCAAAAACTAAATTTTATAAAGTTAATTTTTTTTATTCAAGTTTCCTAGTGTTTATACAGATACTGCTCAGTACTTAAAATACATGAATGTTTATTAGAAGAAAATTGCTTTCTCTGTGAACGAAAAATCTTCACTTCATAATATGCAAATATCACATTATGAATTGATAAAGTAGATTTTGAAGAAAATGAACCAGAATCTTTAAAAAAACCATTTTGAGCAAAACTCAAATACATATATTTTTCTCCGTGGCAAAGCGTGCGGTTTATAATTTGAAAATTTAATTTTCCTATCGTTATATTTATCAAATTCTCATAAATAATTATCTACGAATATCATCAACGCGTCTTCCATATTTTAACAGCAAAAATTTTAAAAAATGCAATGTTTGAAGGAATGTAGTGTTTCAGATACCTGAAAATGTCTGCCTTTAACCCTCAACATCAACAAAGAATGAGCGTCCGTACATATCCTGATGTCATGTCCAATCATCATGGTTGACAGCCGATTGGTATGACATACTTTTCACAGATGAGGGGAATTTACCTCAGTATTGAAGAAATCGGACACCGCAACCGTTTATATAAGAAATAAGTAGGGTCGTTTGAGAAGCACCCCAATAGCTACTAAGGTTCTGAGGCATCGATACGTAAAAAATGATCAGTCAAGAAATAGATAATCAAGTAAATCTAAATAAATTTACTCTAAGATTTAGAATGATGAAAAATAAATTTTTGTATTACGAATGTGAAGCGTTTAATAAATCACTTCCGAAACGAAAAGTTATAATTGAGAATTCTATTTATCTTAATAACAGCAAAACTGGATTCGAAACAGGAATATACACTTCTAAACTGGATCCGAGTATAGAGACAAATAATATCATCTTTACCATCTCACACTAATATCATATGCTGATCAAAGCTGTCCTATCTCTATTCACTCCATTATCTACGATCACTTTATCTGATAATTTCCTAAATAGCACTTCTTATAAGGCGTTGGTAATTTAAATAAGTCATGGCACTTTCACTAGGTGACATTCTCAATAAAAATAACTTAAAAAGTACCCCAAAACTTTAGTTGTAGGGGGAAACGTATGAGAAACCGTTACAAGATCTTTCGATTAGAATTTGCTTTGTATAGGTTTTTATTTCTTATGTGTGGATGTAGGCTCCAATCTCCAATGAAAACAGAACACCTCTTGTAGTTCGGAGAACAATTTTTACATCTAAACAATATGCTGATGACATTCTGTAACCATTTTTGTTGTCCTCCATGGTACGCTATCTAAAAACTTTTTTTCAGCATGACTAAGTCAAAGCTCATATGGTTCGTATGTATCTGGATTATCATTGTGCTATTCAATATCTTTCTCAACATAAAACGTCACTAAGCATTTCTCCAATTGAACATGAACGGTACATGATAAAACGTTGGAATCAGAAACCAAAAATATCGAAGATTTGAAACTACTATTGAGAGAAGCTTGGAAAAATCTGTCATAGTGATATTATATAGATTTTTATCGACGTATGTGTATTATGTATATTTAATTTCAGTTAAAAATACTTCATTCATAGTGCTTTGTATGTTTTGTTAAACAGTACATTTGCCTTTACTATTACAGACTTCATAGGTCTAAAAAATAAATTATATTGAATCATCACTATCGGTCTTATAAAGGAACTTTTTCAGACTATGTATATAACACTGTCTATGCAAATAGTCATTGAAACTATTTTCTGGATTTGTTAAACTTTGATTTATTAACATTGTTTCGTTCTTCGTAACTACTATATACACATTATTAGGATGTACTTAGATAAAAGTACATCGAAGGAAGGCATTGTTTTTTTGAATCCAGACGCATTAAATGAATGAATAACGTTAAGCGACATTCATTCAGTACTCACCTCAAAAATTTAAATTATGAACTAGCAATACTACTCTACTTTTATTTAATAGGTTGTATAACGAAATTCAGTATTATGTCATTGCAGACCGAGATGTCTTGAATCAAGGTCAAAACATATTTTAGAAAAAATTAAGGGATTTTCATTTAATTAATTGATTAGTAATTAGTAATCTATGATTTAGTAACTTGATTCTTCATTTTGATTAAAAATGAATCAAACAAAAGCATTTGAAAAACAAAACTTGTTAGAGCTCTCTTTCCCAAAGTAGGGTATATTAACACTGTGAAACTTAAGTCTCAACTTCATTTCAAAATATATTAACTACTTGTGATAAACTCTTAAGATTCTCAAAGCCTAACTAAATTGATATATAAAAATACGAAAAGAAAACTTTACACTGAAGAAGAATTTTCTTAAAACTTTGCTTTATTTCACTTTAAGAGTATTGCTAAATTAAGTGATATGAATAAAGCAAGAATTCTCAGTAACATAACATCATTTAATCTAGCTTTTATTTAAGAAAAACGAACTATAAAAGTATAAACTTCGGCACAAGTAAAGAGTTCGAATACATTTCAGTTTCTACCATAATACAAATCGGAATCAAAAGCTGCGAAACATTGATATTTATTATTTACTTACGCCGAGCTTTTAGAAGAAACACGAGTGGTATTGAAAAGGAATCTCTTAACTCTGAAATACGGTCAAGTGATGAGGATGACACCTAAGCTGACCCCCCTCTCTTAGAACTTTCACACCATTTCATATGAGGACTATGAGTTTCAAGGTATTTAATGTATATCATCCCCACGCTTAAAAGAAGATTTCATATTAAGGTAATTTTAAAAATGGTTTGCATTAAAAAAAAATTTAAAAAAAAAAAAGAACTTGGTTTCTACATATTCTTGATTCTTTAACTAAGTCTTGGAATGTTAAAATCTCTCATGAAAAACATTATTTGAATGATTGTTTCATGAACTAATTACATTTCACTATCCCAGCGTATCACATGCAATACGCTCGCGTTTACTCTCCTGTGCCCAGCGTATCACATTAGATACGCTCCGAGAATGCCTGCTACAGACCAACGTATTAATAGAGATACGCTTAATGAGAACGTTTTATTTGATTTTTTTAATGTTACTATAAGGTGTTACAATACTGAAAAATCTATATAGATAGGTTATTTGGAGTGTTGACCTTGGTGATATGGCTTGGATTTCACTTCTGGCTATCAGGAGGGGAGTAATTGTTAAAAACACGTGTTGCGGAGTGGCTCTTTAAATGGAAGGACATAATTTAAAGAGTGCACTTTATTCGGTTGATTTTTTTTCTTTCTTGCTTGCTTCTTAGAAGTTCGAATGAGAATTTATGGATGTTTATGAGGGTTAGGGCTTTTGGTAGCAGATGCTCTCAGCTGTTCACTTCATTCGGTCGTTTTTTTATTTGTAGCGACAGTCACGACGAAAAGAAAGTATTTATCTGATACTGAGGTTTGCGAATTAATGAATGAATCTGATAATGATGTCAGCGAAAATAATCCAAATATGTACATAGCCATTAAATGAAAAAAAAAAAAAAGAAAAAAAGACGAACATACACCCTTTGTTCAAAATCTTGCGTGAAGCGTCAAAAGTTAACAAAATATGTGTGTAAGACATGTGAGGTTAGACTACGCATTATTGAAGGATTTTTTTTTTATAAAAATACCATACAGCAAAATAAGATTCATTTTTTTTTATATCTTAATATTTCATTTAATGATACATCAATACACTATGACATTTATGTTACAAATGTAAGTATATTTTGTATTTTCTTAAAAGATAGGATTTTTTATGTAATAATTTTATGTATAAAACATACAATTTTCAATTAAATCTTTTTTTCTTTCGTATATATTAAGTTCAATGCATTTTAAATAATGTATATAAAAACCAAAATATTCTAAGGAATAGCCGATTTTAGAGGAATTTCTTTCAGGAATTAGGCTTAATATCTAAAATCGTCGGGGCATCGCGACACTCCGCGGTAAGAAGCCGCGGGCCCAGAGAAGCACTTCTTTTTTCTCCCTCCGGTAGTGAAAGGGTTATAGAAAGAATACCTCATTATTTCTTATGAAGATATTCTTAATTGAATAGCATTTATTACATGAAACTGAAGAACTTTAGACTGAAGCCTATTATCAAATCATACAATTTAACGTAGCCAAAAAATATTAAAAGTTTGTTTTTACATTATGCTGTGTACAGTAAAGCTTTGTTGTTAAAACTTCTTCTTGTTTAAAGAGTTTTATCGGATGAAGGTCTCAAGAATATGGATCTGATTGCTTATTAACGTCGCCCTCAGAATCAACACGACGGTTATTGGTGATGAACCTTGTATTTTTGAGTCTCGGTCAAAAAGGGACGAGGATGACACCTGAGCATACTCCTCCCTCTCCAAACTTTCATACAAAGTAAATAAGAGGACTTGGAACCTCATCTAGATTTAACATGCATCTGTCCTGCTACAAGATGGATCTTAAGTAGCATCAGGTCTTGAACCCAAGACCTGACAAAAACAGCGCTGATCACGAGTACGCGACCATTATTACTAGACTACCACGGCCACTCCAGAATATGGAGCTCCCGTTATAATACTAAAGTTTAGGTTCCAAAAATAGTGATATAAGATATTCCGGTGTTCTGATATCTTCAAACTGGGACTGATATAGAAAGACATAATATATTCAAAACTTTGCCTAACTTTAAGTACTTAACGTTAAGTTAGCAAAGTCCCAATTGCTTAACTACCGTATATTTCAGCAGATAAAACGACTTTCAGATAAGACGAGATATAAATTTTTGTCAAAGTTTTACAGTTTTAGCATATATCTGTTTTATAAGACGATCCCCAAACTATCAACGACCTTTACATTAAGTTTAGATCAGCGATTATCATCTGAAACAAACGTTATTTTCTTGCATCTGGTAGCACTGCCTATAGAAGCATGCGCCGAGTCATGGATTCACATTTACCTCTAACAAGTTTACTGGTAGCTGTAGCCTAGCGATCTTGGTGGCGGACTCGGAGCCGACATTTTTATCGTCGAATCGTCCTTTCTAACCCTGAGGCCACTAAAGAATTAACGGGGTGCGGGGAGGATTCATATTAAATCTGGTTGGAGTCCTTAGTCTTCCTGTTGGAGTGGTAGGAACATTTGGAATGGGAGACACGCGCTCAGGTATCATCCTCGTCACTTAATCGAGACTTAGAATTACGAGATCCTTCGCCAAAATCTCTCAGGTTACTTCTAAGTAAGACGTTAATAAATAATCAATCAATATAACAAGTTTTCTTTCTTGCATCTTGCAGCACTGCCCATAAAATCATGTGCTGAATCACAAACTCACGTGCATGCTTAATAAGTACCTCTTACAAATCCTTCAAAAAGTATAGGATTTCTAATGCTATGAATGGCCCTGAGGAGGATTTGTTATGATGACGAAACAAAAATCGACTCTTAAAGTACACAATGGAAACCATATGACGAGCATCTCAACAATGATAAGAAGATGTATACCTGAGGAGGATTTTAAACACATTTGAGAGTGGTTTTATTTTATTTCATAAGGGTTTTAATTTATATAAATTTCAATCTTTCTTTGTATCATTCCTGTAAGATGACCCCAGATTTTGAGAGCCTTTTCTTATGTTGCAACTATTGTCTTACCTGCGAAAATATACGGTAGCTATTTTTTTTTTCTCTTTTCTATGTTAGAACGTGTAAGGAGATAAATTAGCTCTCTACAGGAACTATATATATATATATATATATATATATATATATATATATATATATATCGTATTCTATTCTTAGAACACTGCCTCGAATATGAACCTTAATTATTTGTCTTAGAGACACAAGGGAAGAAAACACACATGATTAATCTATAATGCCAGGAGAATAAATGTACTCATTAAGCAGTTTTCATTTTACAGTCAGCGATGTTCTTTTCCTTCTGTAAGGACAATTAACGATAAGAATTCCATTATAACCTTTCTGAAAGCTTTATTCTGTGTTAGTATAAAAAGATATTGATCCAGTTAAAATAAATAGTATTTACGCGTTTTAAGGTTAGTTAATAAGTGCACCAAATACAATTAGTGGATTAATGAAAGTAGAGAGATTTGATAATTTTATTAAAATTTAAATCTTGCAAGTTTAATTATAATAAATTACGTTATTCATCTAAAATAATACGTACTTTTCCAATAAACTGAATAAAATATTTTATTCAAATACTTCAGTCTGAATGTAATGCTTAATTTCAGTACAATGGGAAAATTAAGAATTCAATAAAATATTTCCATGATATCTCTAGAAGCAAGATTTAAAACTGTGTTTTTCTATTGCTTTATTTAAAATGAATATAAAATAAAAACATTTTCAAAAAGAATAATTTATATTTTTAAATTGTATAACATTAGATTTTAGTGCAATGTCAATTCTCATATAATTTGCCACCCAAGGGTCTAACTTAAATCAATCAATCAAATTTCTATTCCGTTGTCATATTACAGTTTGCTTTCATTCCAATACTTGATTGAATAATTATTTTTAAGAAAAGTTAGTACATTTGGTGGCTAAATCTGACTTTTGAAACACATTGCTCAGAGTAATTTTTTTTTATTTACAATCGTTTTATTTCTTAATTTATTTTAAGACGTTTAATTCAAATGATCTACTTTTTTTATAGAATGATAATAGAGTACTTTCGTGTTTTTTATTTATGTAAATAATTCTCATTTAGCCATGAAATATTCAATACATATAAATTTTCGCTAGAAGTTTTGCACGATGCCTTCTAATTACATTTGTTTGAAAATTATCGTTTTTTGGTAACTTAATTGTTTTAACTTGATCAAACATTTCGAAAGTGATATAGAGAATTACTTACTTAGAGAATTTTTTTCACAACTGCGTGACAAAAATTTACATAAACAAAAAAAATACGTTACTTCTGAAATATATTATGTATTAAAAACGTTCCATATAATCATGTAGAAATGGTTTAGTTCCCCAACCAAGTTGTCAAGACAGAAAACAAAATTTGTGAAATGCAGAGCCGATCGCCGATAGAGGGGTGACGGGTATCAAAGGGCAGTAAAATTCAATCTATGTAACTGAGGTAAAAAAAGAAATTTTTAAAAATAATTATTTGATTTTGAATTAAATTAACTTTTTAATATTAAAACGTTATTGTATTGTGCCTTTTTAGCAGAAAAAAAATCACGTTATTTCTATTTATAATAAAATAAGTTGCTGCAGTTGCCAAAGTAAAATCGTAAGCTTTCATTTTAATGCTTAAATGCTTTCTCACAGAATACAAAATCTACATGCCTTGTCATAATAAGCACATTAATTATTAATGCCAAGAAGAAGAAAAACTCGTATCGATATTTTTAAAACTAATCCCAGTTTAAATAATGTGCACTAGAGTGCAAAACTTTAACAACAAATATATTTTTCAACATACAACCATGAAGGTGTTGAAAATGGCATTTTGTGACTAGTACAATAAAATTCCAGCTAAGTAGAAAGATGATACATATAAATATATCAACACAGAGACATCAGAGGAGATGCAAAACGTAAAAGCGTTGAATGCGCGTGATCGGTGCCAAGGCAACTTAAAAAGAAGGTTGAAGGATGCATTTTTAGACATTGCCTGCAAGTGATAAGGCCTGCGAGTTTCAGGGCCAGTTGATATTCAAGGTGGTAGGCACACTGTTTCATTCCACTATCAGGGATGGAGACCATTGGGGTGGTCCTGGAGTGCTTGTGTGAGGAAGCATTATGTTTAATGGACGAAAAGAGCTCCATATTTTCGACAGCATCTCACTTACCGGAGAACGTCACTATGATGATATTATCTTCCCATACGTGCATCTGTTCCGAGGTGCCATTGGTCTAGATTTTATTTTTGTGGACGACAATGATGGATCTCTGCTGTTGAGGAGCTTCTATAAAATGAAAATATCTGCAGAATGGATTGGTCATCTAGCACCTTTGATTTAAATCCCATCGAACATGTGTAGGATGCTTTGGGGAGACACCTGGCAGCAAGATCGTATTCTCCGGAGAACACCAGACAGCTGAAATAGATGCTTCTTTCTTCAAAAACTGTTGGATAATTGGGTATTGAGTTAGAACAAACAGTGTCACGCAATCATTGCACTTAGGGGAGTCATACTTCTTACTAAGGGACTTTGATTTTCAACGTTCTTCCTCTCGGACAGGCAATGTTTTCATTAATGCCATTTTGTCAATAAATCCTTTATCTACTTTGTTCCATAGCGTATGTGTCCACTTCATTTTTGGCTTCTATGCTTTTATCAATTTTTAAGTGCTCAATAAGTGTCACATTGGGCTCTATAGTGTAAATTCGGTGTCACCCAAATGAATTTTTTCGGAATTGTGGCACAATCTGCAAAGTTGCTTAAGTTTTGCACGCTAGTGTATATAAAATTAAATTACTTTTAAGTAAATTTATGGTACGTAAATGTCTATTGTGATCTATATGCACCTTAAAAAATACTATGCGATTAAAACTTTAAAAATTTCAGGAATGATAAATTATTTCAAAATTTTCTTGTTAAGTTATGAAATTGAGTAAAACAAAGAAGCACTTATTCCATTTCAAGAAGAATCTTCAAAATGTCAGAATCAGCTGATATAAACATATATTTATTCAGCAAGTTATTAGCTGATATTTATTGAAAAATAAGAGCTGAATGTGTCTATTGCTGAGAGAGCGAAGAGCTCCATACGTGAGAAGATTGTATTAAATACAAAACTCATTATTTACAGTTTTAGTCATGTGAAATAACATGTTATTTGTACTTTGGATTAGAGGTAGTAAATGATATCATAAGAAAATTTAAGAGCCAAGAAAGCATTATATTTAGAAAACATATTCATAGAGGCAATTGAGATACTTACGTGCTAAAATCAAGAATAGTTTTCATCTTTAAACAATTTTAGTTACTAACTGAAGTGTAATGTAAAATGATTGATCGCAACAGTTAATAAAATAATCAAAAATGTAAGTTAATGTCTTTTCAGTCACGTTCAAGTTAAAGATGTGAGGAAAGAAAAGCAAATAAGAATACATCACTTGCCTTGCGCGAAAGAAAGAAAAAGGGTAAAGGTTTATACGTCCTTTACTTCAAATGTCTACATCGCTGAATCAATTGACATAATGTTGAAACACAGCTAGATATAGAAATTGACATAAACAGCAATGGAAAAATAATTTTTGCTTGAGAAACTTGGATAGTTTACAGAATGTGCATGTTGTCCCGCTGTGAGAAAAATATCCTACCCTAAATCATTCGTTATTTTGTATTCCAGTACATGAACAATGAAAAGATTAGGTTCTCTAGTCAAATCTTTTCACAACGCTTAAGCAATGATGAAAAACAATTTCTTGAGACTTCTGATATAAGGAAAAACATCATTTATATATTGCTCAAAAAATTAATATTCGATTATGTTTAACCTTCCACCAATTTTTCAGTATAATAATTGAGAGAAGAAATAAAACTCTCTATCCTGTTTATTTCATTTTATAAATGAAAATTTTAGAAATACATCTAAATGTTCTGTGAATAATTCAATATGTTTCATTTAATCATTATTTATTCTTATTACTCGAAAGATAACATTTAGTACTTAAATAACAAAAATCAAATTTTTGAAATCTTTGTAGTCTTTTTTGAATGGGTGTTACTGGCAGTTATTTATTCACAAATTACATCAATTGCTTTATATGTACTACTATGTTCAAAAAATATCTGAGAAAATGTAAATGACAGAATAGCAAGAACCAATGTTTGACAATTTTTATAGTCTTTGATGAACGGAGATTATAGCTAGTTATAATTTATTTATAATTGACATGAATTACCTTTAAATATACTATTGTGCTCAACAAACACCCAACCCATAATCATAAAAAAAATATCGTATTTAAATAAAGCAAATCTACATTAATCTCTTTGAAAGTAGTTCCGTTGTTCAGCCAACTACTTTTCCCAACAATTCTGCCTCTTTCGGAAGCAGAGCAGGAATACCTCTTTTGAAACTGTGCACAACTAGTCCATCACACTTTCTCTGGACTGAAATGTGATCCTTTTCTACCTGGTTCAATGGTTTTAGGATCGTTTTCACTTGAGAATCCTTAAGACTTGCAAAACATTGAATGTAATATCATTGTTCAAGTTTTTCGGTCCTTTCGCGAAAAACCAAAATCCGATGGTGCTTCTTCCACATCCTCATTCATCAGAAGAAACCATCTGCAAACAGGTAAAATTCATGCAGAAGCATTAGAATCGTCTACATATATACCACAGCTTCCTACCTTTATTTCTTTACTGAGGAAAACTAGGGTCGAATTCTTTTTGAACACAGTAGCTATTTGAAATAGCAAAAATGTTCATTGATAAGTCTTATTATATCACCTTATAGACAAAACATGCTAGATTTCTTTAGAATAAATATATAGGAATACCATGATTAAAAAGATTGGACTCTAATTTTATGGAAATAGAAAAAATATCCGAAAATATAATATTTTATTTAAGCCTTTCTACTTCAATCAACGCAACGATGTTACTTTTCATAAAAATTGAAAGGTGTGTGGAAAGGTATTATTGTAACTTACTGCTGAAATAATTACTATGCCTTTATGAACTTCTTATTAATAACTGATCGCATTTGTAGAACAGTTCGCTATTATTTAAAAGAACCCGAGTTCAACAAGGATGCTTTTTTCATTGATGCTTTAGTTTCAATCCGATTTTTTAAAAAAATATACTACATTTGGATGTTGTAAAAAAGTGGTGTAGAGAGAAAAACGTTTTGATTTTTTTTTTGGTTGCATGAGGATGTTAATTTGAATAATGCAGTTTGCTTGATTAAATATCTCTGCATAAAAAAAAAGGTTTTTTTTTATATCTTCGTCGGAGTAGTACTAGATTTAAACACACACACACACACACACACAC
>BMAW01068915.1:95165-173341 GCA_019974015.1 Nephila pilipes | reverse complement strand
ACCACTTAATATTTTGCTGGACCACTTTAGGCTCGGATTACAGTGCGGATTCGATGTGGCATTGTTTCAATAAGATACTGTATGGCTTTAACTTTTATTTTGTCTTTCGGATTTCCAGCAGTTTTTTTCCGAGACACTGAACTGACAGCGTAAAAGATCAACTACCCCTTACCGCTGTTCCAATATGTCCCGCACACTTTCCATTGGATTAAGATTCGGGCTTTGTGGTAGGTAATTCGTATAGGAATATGAGTTTTCCGGTTCCTTCAACCAATTCTGAATAATTTATACTCGGTGGAACTTGGCATTGTAATCATGAAATGTACCAGTCTCATTGGTGATGAAAAAAATCCATTGATGTGATGACTTTTATTCTAAAGCACGAGGACATAACACATTTAATTATTAATATTAAACGTGTTTAATAATAATAATTAACCAGTCATTAAGCACGATTTAGTTATCTAACAACTTCATTTTACTATCGTATAATGCTATTGATCTCAGACCAAATCAATTGAAGAATCCCGAAGACATAACACTTCCTCCATTTGCCTTCACAGTTGAAACCACGTATGAAGTTCGGCGGTAAGATGCATTCCCGTATTTCTGCATCTATAACGCCAAGTCTGACGTACTGTGGTTTATTCAATTAGATGCCAGAGTGTGGCAGAAAGAGGAACGTTTTATTAAGTTCAGAGTTTTTGTTAAATAGAGAAAGATAATAATGTTATATTGTTTTCTTCGTTATTAATTTGTTTTGTTAAATAAAAAAAATTCTTTGGAAGAATTCGTTTTCATTTCCTTCATGGTTATAGGTCTCTATTCCTGAAGAATGATAAATTTTAATTTATGGACTAGCTAATAATTCTAGGGTCGAATCAACATGTTGAACGAAAAACAGGAACTACAGTTATTTACATTTCCGATGTCGAGTGGCTTCAACTGTCAGGCAGGAAAAGTTATGAAAGTTCTATTGATTGACCGAGTTTCTGGGATTATGTTTGGGTAATACTGATTTATTACCCAATGGAGCTAGCTGAACAGAGAAGCAAGCATACAAACGAATTAAGGAATGTTCCAACACGACTATTTACCAAAGAATTAGACGTCAGTACACGAACTTTGAGCTAACGTCCAGAGCTAGATTTGCTAGTTTAATTAGTTTTTATGAGCGAAAATTTAGAGACGTTGAAAAAGAACAGGTATATTCTGCAAGCGAGTGTCGGATAAAAGCTGTTAATTGAAAAAGCAGGTTTTGGTATGCGTGAGAAACTCATTTGTTTCCAATTAATACCAGACTATGACAATTAAGCTGCATCGTCTAGAAGATGACAAATTTAACTTTACATACTTAGAAAGGGAACTCATAAGTGAATCATAGATAATAATGCAGAAAAAGAAAGATGAATGACTTATTCTGGTGTCGAAGGCATATCAGACTAAAATTCGAGTTTCTACTAAAGTCAAGTAGAATCAAGTAAATATTCACTTCAAAGGAACCGTAATGGAACCTCAGAACGAATATTCGCTGAAGTCATCTGTCATGGAAGCATGTTTTTGTGTCAAAAGAAAAGGTCATTTCATAAAAGATTATTTCGAGGAAAGGAGGGACATGGAGAAAAAGCTGAGA
The DNA here is from genome assembly GCA_019974015.1 of Nephila pilipes. Lineage (NCBI taxonomy): Eukaryota > Metazoa > Arthropoda > Arachnida > Araneae > Nephilidae > Nephila > Nephila pilipes. The sequence goes on along the minus strand of BMAW01068915.1, from coordinate 171,708 downwards.
AAGTGCAAGCGTATGAAAAGTGAAAGTGCACGAAGAAAGAAAATACGAAGTTCGAGCAACACCGAGATTTTTTCACCGAATAAATTTTCTATTAGTTAAATTATTTATTATAATATTCCGGTTTCTTGGTTGGGCTCTATGCATATACAACTAGATGTAAAGGCAGCATTTTTGTACGGTGAATTACATGAGAAAAATTACAAATGCTCCCTAAATTGAGTATACACCTCCCACTCTGTTTTTAAAGGTCTAAAACAATATTATTAAATATTGTCTTAATATTTATAGGAACAATAAAATGCACATTACAAAGTGTTATACACCAAAAAACAAAAATGGAGTATAAATAATATTATAATTAAAAAAAATTTACGTCAAAACACCAAATCTCAGCGTTACATAAAATTAAGAACACGTCCTATACAAATTACGATTTTGCTGCCATTATTACTTTTTTGTGATGATCCAGTATAACATTTTTGTTTTTAGGGTACCAATGTTTGGTTTACTGAAAAAAAAAGTATTTTAGTAATAAAAATGAGCTCCAAAACTGTGTGTGTGGGAAACTCAAATTGAAATTCGGAAATTTGCCATTCTGGTGTCTTAAGTAAGTAAATTTCTGAGTAATATTGTTCAATCTAAGTTATTAAATTATAATTGAAGTTCAATGTAATATCGGATGGTACAAAACATTATACAGTAGTGTAACAAATTTGAGTAAACTGTAAATAAAATTGGAAAAGAAAGAAAAAGTCTTTCAGCTGAATGAACTATAAAAAAATCATCCAAAATGTAAGAAAAACTCCTAGGGTGATTGCTGTAAAAATTGGATCATCTACTTTTCAAGCAATAAAAGAATGTATTTCACTAGAAAAAATTTGAAAATTACTCCGAGAAGCAAAATATAATGATAGAAGAAAATCCCTCAGTTATAAAGCAAATGAAATGAAAAGGATTGCATTTGTGCTAAAAATCGTATTTCAAAACCTCAATGTTTCTAGAGTAACGTTATATTCAGTGATGAAGGTTAATTAAATGTTTTTAGATGGGAAAAGTTGATGGTATGTTTGGGGGAATCCACAGCACCAAATACCATTCTTACTGTTAAGCTTATGAGCGTTTTGATTCTTATAAAGATTTGCTTGTCTATAAAATCTAAGGAGTCATGGATAAAACTAAATGCTTGGATGTACTGAAGAATTATTTAAAACTAAATAATTTAAATTAATCTTCAAAAATTAGGTTAAGAGCTGAATTGTATGTTTCAACAAGGTAACGAATCAAAATTTACAGTTAAAATTATTTTATAATCGTTCATTTATAAAATGTAATTGCCTGCTCTACTACGATCTCTCGATCACATTATAATGTAAAACTTGTGGATCTCAGTTGTAAAATTCTTTTCAAAAGGATAATATTAGAAGCAAGAAACATTTGCAAACAATATTACAAGAAAAATATCCAAAAATAACTAGTGAAAAGAAGCAATCTCTTTCATATTAATACACATAGTTTCGAAGATGCTCTAAATGTAAATGGATATGCTACTAAATATTAATTTATGTTTTTGAAAAAGAATTAAGTAATTGTATTAGGTGCATACTCAATTTTTTTCTTAAAAATTACGGTAGTCAAAATATTGATTCTTCATTTTTGTTTCTTATTCTGATAAATTTTATTATGTACATTTTATATATTGTTCTTATAAATATTAAAATTAAATAAGTATACATTAATATTGTTTCACACCTTTTTTCATAAAGGGAAGTGGTGTATACTCAATTTTGGAAGCAACTGTGTATGCATCAACCATCGTTTATGTCAAAAACGGAAAGGAATCCAAAGTACACTTACTGCAAAAATCAATTTATGGTCTTCAACAGAGCAACAGTAATATCGTAATTGTGTTTTTATAAGTTGAAAAAAAGTTTAATATTACTTGTGTACTTTGATGATATTGCAATAGTTGGTAAAAATAAAAAATGTATTAAATGTGTAGTTTCAAACCTGAAATCAAAATTGAACATTGTTGAAATTGGGAAAGTAGAATATCTTTTAGGAGGAAATTTTGAGAAAAAAACAATACACTGTAAATTTACATCTGAAAAGTTATAAACTTATATTAATAAATTTAAGTTAATTTTAAAAATATTTCAAAAAGTTTTGCTAGTTTACCATTTAAGTCAGGATCTTTACCTCCAAAAGTAAATGAAACTGAGAATATTGAAAGCGAAATAATGCAAAAGTAACCTGATGAACCATTAATCGGATGTCTTTTATTGGCTTTCAGCGTGAATACAATGTCACAATTTTACAATGGCTATGCATGTCAATACTTCTTTATTTTAGTTTATTTACTTTCTTACGCTTTTAATACGAGTGATTATATATTAAAATTATCCAATGAAAAGGATTGTAATTTAACTGCTTATTCGTATTACGTTGGGGATCCAACTTGACGACTGGTGGACGCTTCATATGTATAGGTAACATTCCTTTTCCATGAAAAACAAATAAGCAGAAATGTATTGCACTTAGTTCTTTGGAGGAGGAGTTCATATATTAATAACTCTGTCAAGGAACTGTCATGACGTAAAAATATTTTAAATGAAATAAAAGCTTTCCTGAATTAAAACCTACATAGTTTTAGGACAATAAATCTACTATATATATTTTGTGCAAATAAGTTGTAAAATTCTAAAACTAAGCCTATTTACAACTTTATATTACATTTTATTAGAAAACTTCTTGTTAAAAGATTTTTTAAAATTAAAATTTGTAGAAAACAAATTTAATTTAGCAGATTTATATATTAATGAACCCTCAATCTAAAGACATTTTGGAATTTTTATTGAAAGACTGAATTCCCATGGGAATGAATGTTCAAAGGCGATAATGCAAATTTCCGTACTTCATCTTCCATAACTTCAAGTATAATGTATATTGATTAATCCAGTTAGATGCCAGAATGTGGCAATAAAAAGAAGAGATGTGTTAAGTTGAGGATTTTTGTTAAATAGAGAAAGTTTATATGCTTTGAAAATGATTTCTTCGTTATTGCTTTGTTTTGTTTGAATAAACGAATGTTTTCGGAAAAACTTGCTTTCATTTCCTTCAGTTCCCTTCTTACCCCAATGCTCCTAACGTTCTAGGATAAGCTGAATCTTGACTCATCAGACAATGTAACATCTCTCCTCTTCTCAACAATCCAATTCTTACGATCATTAGCAAATTGGAGCCTTCTTTTTCGATTAATCACTGAAACAATTGATTTTTTTTTGTGGTTCTGCAACTGTTAAGTTGTTTCCCTTATGTTATCGTTTCATTGTGTATGTTGAAATGCCCTCAGGTTTCTTGTTAATTATTGTTGTGGATTAAATAGTTGATTTCTTGCGGGTTTTTTACATAAATTTCTAAAGAGTTCCTAGAATTTTTAGAGTTTAATTTTTTGACCATATTTATTCCGAGATATTCACGGTTCATCACTGTCCTTCCAGGTTTTAATAATGCGCTGGACCAATAATTTTACCCTTTCTAAACACATTAATATTTGTTCTACACCCTTGGGGAAAAACTTCACACGTACTTATTACAGAAATAATCAATTGTACGATGCTCCAAAACTATTTGAATGATGTATTAACAACAGTGATATGTAAATCTCTGTACTACCGAAACAATCACGGGATTTTATGTATTTGTATATTTATTTCACACGCTGACTTCTCTGAATATATATATATATATATATATATATATATATATATATATATATTCCTATTAGACAAAGCCTAACTCAATTATATTTCTAAATATCCGCTTGACGGAAGTAAAGACTTAACTGCAACAGTATTTTTTATCCGAAGTTGTTATGTCAACAATATATCAAGCTATATGATTTGACCAACGCAATCGACCAACTGGCATGTAAATTAAAATTGCGTGATCCTTGAATCTTTGATAGCTTCTAGAAGGTAAAAGTTAAGTAAAAAAGAAAGAGCTTTCTGAATTGATTGGGAGATTCGTCCTATAATTGCCTGCAAGTGTTGTCCACTTCTGCTTTTGTGTTCAACTTCCGTTTCGTGTAAGTATGCTTCAAAATAACTCTTCATAGTCCTCAGCATGAATAAAGTATTATGCATTTTCCCCAGACCACGTTAAAAAAGCCAGCATGATGCCATACAAACATACACACACACACACACACACACACACATATATATATATATATATATATATTCAATATTTTAAAGTCTGTTGATCAGATTAAATTTATTTTAGAAGGAAAAAAGTATCTGTTAAAATATTAAATTTACAAATTATCTGTATGTTATTGATTAAATTCTTTTGTTTCTCATGAAGCAATTTCTTTTTTACAGTTTTATTCGGTTAATTGACTTAGAAAATTTAACTTATAACAATTTTATAAACTCAAAACTTACATTTTAATTCCGTATGATTTTCATAGCATTTTAAATAGGTTACAAAAAAGTATCTGATGAAAATTACTTTTCTTACATAACACATCGATCAATAACTCCCGAGACTAACCCAGAGATGGCGCTCGTAGTAAACCAGTAACCAGGTCTTTCTAGAGTACTAACCTTTGCTTGAAACGTGTCAAAATTTTAAGTCGATCGGACCAGGAAAAAGGTTTTTTGAAGTGAAGTGAAAAAGGGTTTTTCCAAGTGGGTGCCGCGATTGCTTTCGATGGAACAAAAACAGCAACGAGTCGATGATTCAGAAAGCTGTTTATCGCTATTTACTCGCAACAAAAAAGATTTCTTGCAAAAAAAAAAAAAAAAAATTGGGGATTTTTTAGAAAAAACAAAAAAAAAAAAAAAAAAAAAAAAGAAAAAAAAAAATTGGAAAAGCGTTGGAACGATTGTATCACCCTAAAAAGTGATTAACAAAAGGTGTTATGTTGATGAATAAAAAAAAATTTTGCAAAAAAAAATGTTGTTTTCAATGTTAGACTCGGGAATTATTGATCGATGTGTTACACACACTGTGTATAGTGTAAGAATCCGTTTTGCTGAATAAACAACTTAAGAAATATCTTTGTAACATTTACAGCATTCTCAAACTTTTGTCATAGACATTTGTGCAATGAACACAATTCTTTCTATATTTAATGAAATCACTATTTTATATTCTCTCCTTCATTTCAAGTGGAATAAGGAACATTATAAACTCCGAATTTTCTGGTTCTAAATATAGAAATATTTAGTATGAAAGCGACGCAAAATTGCTTTGAAAATGACTTTCAGATTTTCTTTTTGGATTTGTTAAAGAAAATTGAAATTAAACTCAACATTATTTCCCGAAATAGAAAATTTTAATCTAACAAATTTTCTATACGTATGTGAGATTAATATTCGCTCACACACACATTATTATTAAAATTTATATTTAACATTGGTATAAAATTAGAAAATAAACGAGTAAATAAAATAAAAAATATGTAATAAACTATCAAAGAAAATTAACAAATACAGCTAAAAATAAAATGTTCTTCTGAAAACTAAAATTATATATTATTAAAGTGCGTTAAGAAATTATAAGAGATCACTAATGAGTTTGTGCCTTTCCTAAGAAGACACAATGTATAAATTTTAAGCATGTGCATTAAAAATGGATTGTGAAATCTATCTGTACTAATTGCAACTGTAAAAACTAATCTAAATGTTATTAAGATCTTCTCATTTATCTGAAAATTGAATCATGTGTGAGTTAAAAAACTATTAAACTAGATGAGAAAATTAACATTTATGTGTCACATCAGAATTAATATAAAATGCCTGCGTTATTATTTCTTGACCACATTATCTGAAAAGCAAAAGCAAGGTTTTGATCCTGTTATCCATGATTTATTTAAAGATGCCTCGGGATAAAGAGTTATTTGAAGACGAAGCAAGAAAAATTCTCTTTTATAAAAATACTTGTAATTCTGAAAGAGAAATATCCAGGTTAACGAAACGTTCTTAAAGTACCATACATAATGCCATAATAAAAAAATATGATTCAAATAAAATAAAATGATCTGTAAAACTTTTGACAGCACGGAACGATCAACAAAGTTTTCGACTATCAAAGGAAGTAGGTCTGTTGACTCGGTAAAATTTCGGAAAGTTTCAAGGGAAAAATTTCAGAATTCTCAGTTTGGATGAATCTTAAATCACAAATAATAATACAAAATTTAGGAAAATAAAGAAAACATCAAAGTTATTACAATAGCATCGGGAAAAAAGAGTGAAATAGGTTGAAAATGTTATGTCAGGTACGATGAATTTTAAACAAATTTTATTTTCTGATGAAATAAATTTAACTTTGACGGTCCCGATGGCTATAAATACTATTGGCATGACTTGAGCAAGGAAGCTAAAGAATGTTTCAATAGACAAATGGGATGAGGATCAGTAATGGTTTGAGAAGCCTTTAGTGGGTCACATGATGGATTGTGCGAATTACAACGAATTTCGGGACGTATGGACTCTGCATAATATAAAGCTATGCTATATGATCCTCTTATTCCTTTTGGGCCTTTATTACGTGACCTTAACTGTATATTTCAGCAGGACAATACTTCTTTCCGTACATCTAAATCCACCCAGGAATGGTTTGAAGAAGAAAAAGAGAGAAAGAAAGAGAGAATGTTTTAGACATGTAGTCTTCTTATTTTTTGACCTTGATTTTTCATTTATTTCCAATATTTTTGCTAACTTAATCAATTATTATATTATTGAAAATTATTAAAAATTATAATAAATATTTTGTTACATGATATTTCATTTGTTTAAACTATATTTGGAGCCTTTTTAACTTCATTTTATAATTTTCAAACTTAAAATGGTCTTATAATTTTTAACGAAATGTAAAAACACGTTGGATGCAATAAATTTTAATTATAATTTGTTTTGTACCTTTTCTTGGAAGATAACTTTTTCTTGGGGTTTAAAATCATCTTTAAATCTCATTGCATATAAGCTTTAAATTACAATAGACGTCTGGTATTCCTCAAAACCAGTAACTATAGATTATATAAATTAATTTGCATGCCACAATCATTTGAAAACCAGTAAGTATTGCTTGAAACAATAATGAAAAGCAATGACCAAATGATTTGTCTTAAAGTGAACCGGTTTTCCTTTCTTTTTTTATAAATAAGTTTCAAACAAGTAATCTTTAAACTTAACTAACAAGTCTCTATTACATGAGATTACTTTTTTTAAATTTATTTCCATTGCATTATGTTTATCAAATAGAAGTATTTAAAACATGAAAGAATATAATTTATATTTATGTTGCTCACATATGCTGAGAATATGTTGTCGACAAGTTTTCTGTACATTTAATCAACATTAAAGTTTCTCCCCCCAATTAAATTTACCCTTAAATACGCTTTATGAAATTCAAACATATATGGGAAAATTGCAAAGAAAATCCTACATTTACAATTCATTCCAAAAATTAAGAATATATTAATCTAATTTTAGAATACATAAAAATAACTTTACAATTTTAATTATATCAAAATAATTACACAAAGACATTCTGTAGTTTTGAGTCTTTCACCTGACATTAAGAAGCACGTTTATGGAAAATTGCAGTAATAATTCCTCGCTCCAAAAATTAAAAGTGTGAAAAATCTCGCTTTTTATAGAATTTTAGTGACGACACCATTTACAAACAAACTGGTCATGAAATAATATATGAAGATTCAAATTTATGATGCTCAGGAAAAAAATCTATTTTCATGCATATAAAAAATTTAAATACCTCGTTAATTTCGTTTTCGATATAAAAGTCCTATATATCATATACTAATTAACTTTGTTGTAATAGTAATAAACATTGTTACTTAGTTTCTACAGATTCACAGATTTATTCAAAAGAATGCATTGCAATATGAAACTTCCAGACTGTAAGAGTTTTAACAAAGGACAAATAACTTCCTCTATCTAATTATTTACGCTACTTTCATGGAAGGTTGTAAAAAGAACATATATTCATATTAAGTCATGAGTACTGTGAAAGATTTAATTATCTAACTTTGATACCATATAATATTATTTTATATTATATTATAATAAGATACAAATATAGTCAGACGAACATATAAGTCAAGCATGAGTATTGTGAAAGATTCATCTACCTAACTTTTATAATTTAAAGCATTCTTCTATTGTATAAGTTTCCAAAATGAGAAAAGGATAGCAGGTGATTTGTAACATAAGTTGGCAAAAAAATTTCAATAAAAAAAGGATAGAATTTTATCAAATGATCCTCTTGCATAATGTATTACAGGGGATATTGGTGTTTGTAAACTGTAGTTAGATACAATCCTTTCCATATTTACCAGGACAGTCGATGCTTTTGAAAATCCGAAGTAAAAATACTTGTAAATGTATGTTTGGAAAACACACTTAATATAACCCTTCTAAAACCTAAATTGTTTCTTTTTTAAACATAAAAACAAAATTACCGAGAAGAAGCCAATATAATTTTTTCTAAATTTTTACATTTTCATAATTATAAGGATAATCAGGATTTTATATTTTATTTAGATTCTAAGTAGATAATTTTAGACCGGTATTCAAATTTTGATTGCCGGTCTAACCTGATTCATAAACTCATAAATTCTTTCAAACGAATATTATTTAAAATGACTCGAGGGAAAAGGTGTGGAAAGTGTAGTTTTTACGCTGATGAGGGAAGTCGGTTAGCCATATAGTTAAAAAAAACCCATAGAATTCTAAAACTGCTCTTGAAAATGTGATCAAACGAGGAACAGATTATTCAGTAAAGAAAAGATGAAGTATGAAATTAAAGCTGTCTCACAGAGATAGAAGATACATTCTCCGTCCGCTGATCCACGAAAATTATTTGCTGCTGGAATTGTCCCCAATTCTTATAAATGCTTAAATCCATGGACCAGATGGGTTTTTTTTAACGATTATTGTCACGATTTTAGAAAAGAGAAGGATTTAAGAATAAGTAGACATTTTAAAGGCGGATCTTTGATGTTCTGGGGAGAAGTTTCAGTTAACACTGAAGCGGATTCAGTTATTGTGCCTACTAATAACTCTGAGAAGTATCTAGGAATCTTAGACGTGCAACTCGTAGCATGTTATTCACCATTTGAAGGTAATATTTTTATTTTTTTAACAACATAGAGCTTCTTGCACACTTCTTGAGCAGCAAAAAATAGCTTAAAAAAAAGAAGAAAATATCAATATTTTCAAGTGGCCAGCTCATTCTCCAGACCTAAACATTATTGAAAATGTTTGAACAACTTATTAGAAAAGTGATGCAAATCAGGGGCATTATAATTCATTTGAAAAACCCAAATATAACATCTATGTAGCTAGGGATGGTATTGATCCAAATATTTAAAACAATCTTGTAAAAGCACACCAGACGGAATGGCTCGATATCGATAAAAGAAGACCCCAAAAGATATTAACTCAAGGAATAACTGTAAAACTAATGAAAAACTTAACTGTTCTTATAATTGTGAACTTGTTAAAAAGTTACTTTTGTCTGTACTTTTAGTTTATCGGGAAAAAAATGATAAAAGCTTGTTAATGTTAAATATATAATTTCAATAAATAATAATTATGTCTCACTAGTAAGTTCCAGTGCTTTGTTAAAATAAAGTATATGCTGTCCTTATAATTGTGAGAAGCAGTATAAATATTTTAAGGAATTGAATAAATAGGATCTTTTTCAAATGAAACCTTTAGGATAGTAGCACACCATAGTAAGCGAATAATTATAAAATACAATGAATTACAATAACGCAATTTAGTTTTGATCTTAAAATTTATATGAAGCTGTTCATATTTGTGTATTTGCATGAATACATACGTGTTAAGTCTAAAAAAAGATAGAAATAATAAGTTGGGTGTTAATAATTAATATTTCTTTCACTATGCTTCTCTTCACTTCTCTTCACCGTAATTTGTAAAAGTATGATCTACATTTAGAGCCTATATATATTTTATCCAGTCAACAAGACAAATGTTAGACAAAGAAACATTGAAATTCTAAATTTTAAAATGCAGTAGAGATGCATTTAAACAAAAAACCTGAAATAAAGCTAAAGAATTAAATCTATTGTTTTTGTTTGAAAACATAGAATCTCGTGTTTCCTTAAATCAAACAAACTTATGACACTGGAGAATAGTATCGAAGTAAAAGTTGTTTTTACAAGAAAATTTAAAACTATTTTTCTTTCAAAGAGATCCTTGTGAAAAATGAAACATCTAAATTAAGATACTAATTATACACACTCTCTTCTTCAATTAAATGCTCATAAGTCAGAAGATAATTTATTTGAGGAATTTATCAAGAATATAGAGAACACTTTAAGATAGTGGTTCTTGAGTCACACCAAATCTGCAAAATTTACTGAAAAAAGTTAAATTTTGTGTTCAAGTTTCAATGAATTCCCTTTTTCTGTTGTTTTTACAAGTGTTAAGATATAAGAATTTAATGGAATGATAAATACATACTTTCAATGAGAAATATGACCTCTTTTGTAGAAAATATAAAGCTGGAGTTAAACCTTAATTTTAATTTAAACCTTAAAAGAAAAAAAATCTGTTATCATTTTAAACAGGAAAAATTAACAAGATATTGCTGAGAATGTACGAGAAAGGTAATTCTTTACTTTCAAGGCAAATGGCAAGTCTAATAACTTTGGTTATTGTATGAAAGTAATTTTTAAAAAGAGATTATTCTTCCTTAATCGGATCCTGGATAGGATTTTGTACGTGAAATTTAAAAAAATCGGTAATATTGAGCAGTGTTTTATTAATAGTGCTGTGGACTACATTGAAGATCTAAATACGTAACATAATTAACTGTAAAATGAGGCAATATCCTACTAAATAGTGTTTATGTAATTTGAATTTTTCTTCAACTCATTAGAGCTTATCGCATTTAATTTTATCTAGTAAATATATTGAAGTTGTTTTATCATTTCAAATTATCTGATTAACTTTTAAAATGCCAAGTACGAAAGTTTAAGCTCATTTCATTTTGTTATCTACAGAAGAATGCTGAATAGAAATTTTTTCTTTGAAGATGGCTGGAATTCTCAAGTATTATAAATCGGATACTACGAGTGCTAGGATAGAAAAGATTTATCACAAGGAAATATCTTTCTCAAAAATGAAATTGGAATGGATATTTTTTTTAAAAAAGTAACCAACAGATTTAAAGTCCAAAATGTTTTTCTACATAAAACTTAAAAAATATATTTGGTGAATCTTTCTGCTAGAATTTTCACATTTCAGTATTTTTTTGACAGGAGCATAAAAAAATTTGTAAATAATCTCAGGAATGCTTAAGCATTCTCAAGTGTTTTTTTGATTATCCCTCCCATGAATTGTGATGAATTGGTTACTGAAATTAGGGACTAATAAATTTAGAAGTTAATTAAATATTTATATTTTTATCTGTACGGTTATTTTTCCCTGGCTGTTTTCAGGCAGTCTGTGAAATTATAGAGATCTAAATAAATTGCAGAACAAGAATTTAATTGTTCTTGAAAAAGATAACTCTACACTAAACACGCAAATTAATTCTGGATATACTTAGATTCCATTTTGAATATTTTATTACGAAACTAGCAATTAATAGAGCAAATGATATAACAGTAAACTAATAAATAAAAAAACATTAGATTCAAGTAATTAATCTAGAATTTTCCTGAGAATATAAACATACCGAAAATAAATATTTTCTGTGACCAAGAACGTAATGTTAAAAGAAAATCGATTAACAAATATTCGCCAAAATACGAAGCACAGATAGCTTCGTCTTTTCATGACTATTTGTGATTAAGATACAAGTGATCGTTTTTTCTTGTTTTTTTGCTTATTTGTATAGATTAGCAGCACTACAGGATAAACTTCATTTATGCAGATTAGTAACATAACAACAAAAACAGCACTAGTACAGAATTAGCAACACACCAGATAACATACCACTTTTAAAGAGCAATAGCCCTTTCGTTAACGTACAGCTCAACAGATTACCCCCGCCCTGCAGACAAAATCCTTAAACCAATTAAAGGCAGATTTACTTATCTCAGTACTTCCGAGTATTTTTTTTTTATTGCCTTGACCTGGCGGAACGTCACAAGAAAAATTACGGAACTTCTTTCCTAAAATAGATATCGAGAAAAACTTAAGCATTTCTGAGAACTTTAACACTGTCGCCCAAGTCATCAAATTCGCTGCCTGGTCGCGGGTCATTTCTTAACTCTCCCAAGGCAATCAGCGAAACATCTGTAAATCTTTCTCTTTCCATCCATAAGAATAATACTGCTGGGAAGCGTCATTTCAGATTCGTAACAATAAGCGTGAACTATCTGTCAGGTAAAGTCCTTATAAACTTAATATTTGGCCCAACATGATATCGTCTATACACAAAATAAATTACAAAGATATTTAAGATTTACAATTATATTGTACCTCAAGATGCAATTTTCGGCTCTTTTACTTCTGAAAATCTTTGTGTGACCCTAAAAACAAATATTTTTGTACATGAAGCCACATTTTTTTTTAAATTTATCTTAAACACTGAAAAAATGTATTCAAATATATATATATATATCTCATTCTTTTTACTGTATACTTTATAACAAAGTAAAGTGTAAAGTATTTATTATCTTCACAACACGCGTTGCTATTTACCCTTTATATTCAAATGGTCAAGTTGTGCATTGCTGAAAATATAAGTTGCCTCTCATATTCTCTAAAAAATTAAGATGATATGTTCTTAATTATCTTATCTCTGATTTTCAAAATATGTTGAGAGCGCCGTAATTGGTCACAGAAATGAACATTAGAAACTAATCATTTAACAATTTGGGACAATTCTTACATATCGAAAAATATATGTGACTATAAAGAAATTGTCACATAATTTTAGGATTAGTTTAATTAATAAATTTATTAAGTATCAGAAATATAAAACTAGTAAAAAAAATTACCCTATGAGGTATTATGTTCTTTTTATAATTATAGTATAAAATATGACTTAACATTTAGTTGCATTCTTCTTATATTTTGCTATTATGAGCTATAAAAAATTCTGTATTGTAACATTTTTATTTCTTTTAAAATATTCTCTTCTTTATTTTTTTAAAAAAATCCTATACACACAATTTTACGCGATTCGATAGCTGAAAAAAGGTGTGTTCTTAGCAAGGTTAGTTAAGTTCTCATTTTAGGTAATCAAATTATTACTATATTTTAATATGAAGTAACTAAGTAATATATATTACTTGTGTGTTTCACTCTTACATATATTTAAAATGAATATTCATCGATGAAGCGTTGAAGAGCTTGAAGAGCTCTTGTTTCAATTGTTGAATTCGATGTTTGTTACTCCTGAGGGAATATAAATGCACGTAGAATAGTAATTTAAACATAATATTTTAAATCTTGAATAAATAGCATGAAAAACTGAATCATAATTTCAAAAATTAATATTTATTTTTAATTAATCAAGTTATTTTGAAAATGATATTATCAAGCACATGATCCTCAAAAAATACAGACTGCATCAATTATAATAAACAGATAAAATATAAAAAGATAGTTTTAAATGAAAAATAATTAACACATTATTTTCCTATACTAAATTATACTAAATTAGGACAATATTCGGCATAGAGATTGTTCTCTGCAACAGTTTAATAGATAAAAGTGAAGAACGATGTCTTGTATAGGTACAACAGCAGTTTTCATCTTAATTGCCTCAGTTTGAAATCAATCAATTTTGAATTAATTAATGAGCTTATGTTTATATACATATCTCTTCAAACAATCTAAAAAATCTTTATATTGTAGATAACCAAACTTTCTTTTCGGAGGGGGATATTGAGATATATCAAGGATTTTGGATATATCCAGTCATCTCTTATTATGAAGATCGTTATATCTCTTTTAAAAAGTCTTCTTGACAACCTCAACCTTGACTTTTTAAGCTAAAGAAATATTTCAACGGGAAACATATGAGGGAGTTTATTTTTGTCATGACAATACACCATTCTAAATAGTTTATACTGTTTGTTAAGAGCTACATACTTTTTAAACAACTCTGTTAATGTCATTATCTCATTATCTAGTAAAGTTTATCTGTTGTGTCCATTGTGCAGCTGACACAAAGCACCATAAAATTGGGGTAAATATAATTGTGATTTTATTTGTTCGAGTTAGTTTACGGTAGGAAAAATAGTTAAAAAGTTTAAGAGTATTACAAAAGAAATAACACAAAGACAACAAACTTCTGTAAATACATTCAATTCTGCTGAGGAGTAAGAAAACCCTGTATCATCAAAAAGATTCGCTCTTAAGTCAAGCACTAAATGAGCCATTAGGGAAAGTTGTTGACTTTTTTTTGATCCTCTTTTGTCTTCAGTGTAAGGAATACAATATCGTTTATATTAAATTTTAATCAAGAACATGACATGTAGTAATAATCGAAGTGTATATTGCCATATTTTCTTTTATGTTCTAGAAGGTAAGAAAGATTTTATTCTTTTATTAAATCATATATGTTTGAGAAGCTAGTATAATTTATTTTTAAAACAAATATTACTTTTTATCGTTCATAAGAATTCCTTGAAAGAGAGAAAACACTCTTTTTTATTAACTAATATACAAGTACTTTTTAACGGCGTTTAAATAAATTACTTTTATCACAACTGCTTCTATGATAAATGAAATATTGTGTAGTATATTTTTGGAAGTCCACCTAACAAGTAAATAATAAATCATTTTTCACAAAATTGAGTGACACAGGAAAAAATACTAAAAAAATAACATAAAAAACAAAAAAAACTTCAATAAAACAACGTCTATAAAGATGCAATTAATGAAATAGTAAATTCTTAAAAATAAAAATAGATGACTGATCTTAGGAATATATTTTGATAGATATTTTTCAACGTAGATATTACAGGTAAACAAACCTTAATTATTTGTAAGAGCCCTACTATTACTCGTTGAAATTTAACTTTTATTAGAACTCTCATTCTTCAAAAATTTGATTTTTAATAATGAGTCCTGTGTAAGTTCTGAAAGAATTAAAAATTTAGGAAATAAACTTTAAATGAGGGGAAAGAATATAGAATATTTAAAGTTTTCATAACCTATAGTCTTTGGTTATTTTGAAATTATTTAATAATACCATAAAATTCTGAAAGAATTTATTTTTCTCGTTTATTTTCAAATACATTGAATATTGATAGATTGAATAGGAGTATCACATCTTTAAATTTCAATCGAACTTATTGATCTGGATTTTCTTGAGTTATAAATAATAAGATTATGACTAAAAATATTACATTTTAGGAGACACACAAACATAAAAAGTAAGAGAACATAATGTCATTACATCTAAATTAAACGTTACACATGAAATATTTTGGATTATATTCATGATTACACGATTTTGTTCTCGAAATTTTATTAGAAGAATATGGATAATTACTTAAAAATAGATTCATTTTCTTATAGTTAATTGCTTGTGCCATTAAAAAAATTTTCTTTCAAATTTCAGATTCAGAATGCTAAAATGACATGACACCTAGATAAAAATGCAAAGCATATGAAAAAGAAATTATTTTGAGAATTTTATATCCTATTTCTATTTTAATTAAAACTTTTTGGATATTTCAGTGACATGGCATTTTGTCAGTCATTGCATAAGCATGTCACTGAGGAACAGAAACGATTTTTCTTGTTTTATGGTATTTTTCATACATATAAATAAGTATTTTTTCTAGAAAGTGAAAGAAATATAATTTCAATTGAATAACCTTTCTAACTTATTGTCTTTTATTTAATAGTTCTGTAATGTGACCATCTTATCTCTGATTAATTCTAATTTTCTTTTATTTTCAGAATTTTTTAACAATTCAAATCAACCTTTCTGTTCAGGCTAATTTCTGAAATCCTGCTACAATTTGTTCAACAATTTTAAAGAAATTAAATCTTGATCATACTCAGCATTCAAATTGTCTTGTAAAGCCTTAATTATTTTATATAAACATGAACGAAAACAAAATTTTTTTATTATTTTATATGAATGAAATTCTTTTCCTAACTTATTTTGCTTTAAAATTATATTCTTATTCTGTCATACATTTATTTCCTATAAAATATTTAAAGACTATTACTTTATTATAATTAACAGCTAGAAACCAGCGTAATGTATTATTAAACATTTCTGAAATAGGACATTGCAAATATACTTGTGCTTTCATTTTCTATTTCCAGTTCTTGAAAATAGAGAATGAATATATGTTGAACTGGTGCTTTCAGAGATATCTTCACGAATATAGATTCTACTTCTTTCAGAATAGTAACTTATCGAGCTCCTATAGTACACCTTTTTCCCATTAAGATAAAAAAAAAAGTGAAATAAATCTTTGAAAAACCATTTCACTGTTCGGATGCTTGACAGTAATGTATATATAATTACAAGAGGGCAAATGTAATAACCACCGAATGATAATGTTATCGAAAATATCTTATCAAATGAAAAGGAACATAGTATCTTCATGAAACTTGTACCATTAGAAACCAATCAAAAACTAATAAAAATTTCATATGAGATTATTATATCATGTTGGGCATTTATAATCAAGGGTTTAGCCTTCTAGGATCACATTGTGCTTCACTTATTTTGTACTGTTACATATTTGACTAAAATCATTATATGTTATGAAATTTTGTTTTTAAATACTAATTTTCAAATTCTTAGGTTTTATGTTAGTCAATAGTTTCTTTTCAAGTTACCTCAGGTAATTTTGACTGAAGATTAACTTGAAAATATATTTGTTTCCTTTTTTTTTAATTATTATCAATTTAATTTTTCTTCATTAAAAATTTGGTTTACCTTTAGCGGCTCGTATATGTCATTGTATTAGCGGAAGTTTATAAATCACCTTAAAAACAACTCACACACAGTGATCTATTTGTTACCTCAAAATTTATATTATATCTAATTGTTAAATTAATTACTGAGCTGTACAAAACTTACTTCATGCCACTTCATTGCAAACCAATTCATATATGTATCCTTAGTGATCCATAGTAAAAACAAATATATTTCTATTATATTATTTGTATTATACTATATTATTTTGCAAATATCTTGTTATATCTATGTATAAATGCTGATTGGTAGGGTGCTCTCTTCAGCGCACTGGGTAGTTATTTTTTTCAGGGTGGCTGGTTGCTATAGCTCTAAGCTCTTGTTGAGGGTGTTTGCCCCCCCCCCCCAGGTTAAAAAAAAGAACTGTTGTAAAGAAATGAAATATATTTACAGTTCAGAAATAAAGGATATAAGCAAGACGCACACACGATCCTATAAATCCATAAATGTGTTGTTTCTTATTAAGTCTCATGAATATTTTTTGTTTCAACTTTTTAATTTCAAAATTAATATGGAGTATCTAGTCTTCTCTTCTTATATTCATGATTAGATATAAGGATAATAACCCCGTGAAGTTTCACAATAGGGTTTGTGGGTTTACACCTAGAGCTGATCCACTATTTAAAAACCGCGTAGTAGAAATAATAGAAATTTTACGTACAACATTTAACTCCGACTCGAACTGGACACACAAAACTATAGAAATTTGGATCTTGTTATGCTAATTCCTGTCGCATTTTTATTAATTCATTACTATTCAAAATTCCAATATTCGAAAAATACAGTTGTGTCAAAATAGCAATGTATGCAATTAGGGTATATTAAGCAAAAAATACAATATGTACTGTATTTATATAATCTGCCGTGGTGAAATATTCAATTATTTTTATTAGAAAATTAGAAGCTTTATGAGCAGTTTTTTTTTTTATTTAGTCGTTAAACTCTTTTTCTAAAAAATTACTTTTCAATTGCATTCGTAAAAGCTAACTACGAAATATTTTCTTGTTTAATGTTTTATTTATAAGAAAAAATATTGTTACTCTCAAGCATTAGAATTAATTGTAAAGTGACTTTGGTATTTAATAAATAAGCTTAGGCTTCGGAAATAATACGTATTTAATAGAAACATTTGCTTGCAATGGAACGTTAATCTCATTACAAAGCTGAATTTTAATTAGAGAGCTTCCAAAAGGGAAAAAAGTTGAGATAGAAATAAATATTTACAGTTCCAGGAAGATTTTCTTTGAAAAAAAAATGGTTTTACTATGAAAAGACTGAGAGGAAAACTGTTTTGGAAACTTTTTTCTTTCGAAGATTGTATCTTTCAGCTATATATTTTTGACTGTCAAAATAATATTCTAAATAGTATATCGTTGTGTACTTTCAAAAATTAAATATAAATTAACTTTTATTCTGCTTTGTTACATCCGTATCTTAACCAGGTTTAACATATAAATTAGCATTTTTATATAAAAAAAGGCAAATAAACTCTTTGAATAAATGTACAGTTAAGTATTTTATTACTTATTTATTATTTACTTTTTACATTACTTTAAGAAGAAAAGTTTATGTACTTAAAAAAAATAAGTGTGTTGTGACTCCTTTTTTTTCTTCAGATATAAGCTTATGTTTACTAAAGGTAATTAAAATTTATTATTGCATGCAAACTACAAACACTTTCGTACTGTATCTTATAACAGAAGAAAATTGCATATGTTCTGAATTAGACAAATGTTTTACCTAAAAGCATTAAATTTACTGTATTATCTTAGAACTTTAGACTGGAATTTCTAACTTTGACGTGTTTGATAACTACGGTAGCCAAGTGGTCATGGTCTCGGCGTTCTTTTTGTCGATTTGGGGGCTTCAGCCCTGATGCCAATAAAGATGCCGTGTGGCGGGGTTGATGCATGTTAAATGTGTTCCATTTTCCAAGTCATCTCGATGGCATGGTGTGTAAGTTTAGACAGAGAGGTCCTAGCTCAAGTGTTGTCTCCATCACTTGACCGAGGCTCAAAATTACGAGGTCTTTCGCCAATACCCTTAATGTTGCTTTTCAGTGCAACGATAATAAATAATAACACAATGACATTTGATAGATAAAATGCAATATTATAACTGTAATTATATTGCACTGATCACAATAATCTATTTCACCGTATATAAGCCATGTGGCACCAAAAAGGACAGGTAATATTATTTTCAATAAATTTTTCAATAGTAAAAATATCACATAAATCAAAGGTTACTTAGGCTAAATCATTACCAAGCAAATGAATGCTATTATATATCAAATTCATACTGCGCAATGAGCTCTGAATTCGTTAATTTTCTCTCCTTTCTTTCTTTCCTTTTCTTTTTTTTTTTTTTTTTTGTATTTCCACTACGTCCAAAAGTTTCGTTTCTTATATTTTAAAGTTGTTCACTTTAAAATATAAGAAATTCATTCATAATCATATGAAATGAAAAAGAAAAACCTTTTTGTGAGGATAAAAAGAATTTTTACAATAATTCATGCAAGTTATTCAAAGCATTTTCCTTCAGTTTTCATATTAAATTTATAGTAAATCTAATCATTTTACAGTTTTCTTTATCAAAGATGTGAATGTATTCACACATAGTCCCTAAAATCCAAAGAGATTAAATTTCAATGAACGTTTTTCAAACCAAATTTTCATAAATGGTTCAAATACTGAAAGCAATTTAAAAAGAAATTAAATTACTTTATTATTACATAACTATAATTTCGAACGCTTAAACATGGAAGTGGGAAAATGGAAAAAACACAGTTTGTTAAAATAATATTGTACTTTATATAATAATTCTTTGTAGTCATGTTTTTAAAATTTAATTATAATTTATAATCATTTAAAATTCTAACCAAGTAAAGCTGGGACATAGATACAAATTTTATCAAATTTAAATTGCTTACAGTCAATAAAACCATCATTGGAAATCGTACTTTAATGGATCAAAAAACAGGAGACAGTTAATAAAAAAACGAAAAGAAAGTATATTTTTACACATAATAATATAGTTTTTTCGTCTTACCAAACAGAAACATAAGAAATAGTACTCAAGCAACAATCACGAAATTTTGCAAAGTAGTTGAATGATGTCCATATGAAAAGGATCTAAGTTTAGTTCCAGTGCACTTGACTACATACCCTGCAGTGATGCTGCAATCAGGAAATTGGTCCTATATAAACCGAATTATAGTGTAAAATACATAAACGTAACAATTCCATTCCAACTCTAGGAGGACTTTAGGAAGCAAGGAATGAATTCTCTCAGACGTGTGAGAAGACATTTCGCACAGTTTGAGAAGGGCTTGAGCTTTTGGATAGTAGGAAAACCACCACCGGTTGACGAGTCGTATTATTTGCCAGGTTAATCGGTTGGAGAGGGCCGTCAGAGCATGTTGGAAGCTGTGGACAAGAGATGGTACCCACGTACTGAGTACAGAGTCTACAGCGTCCAGTAAGACGACGAGGCTAGAGAATTGACAGGCAAGCTCTCGTTGTCCCACAGTGACTCGTTCCACTATACAATTAGATATAGGGCTACCAGTTGTTCCACAAACCACTTCCAGACGCCTTGTGGTAGTGAATCTGCAATCCAAGCACCATTTTCGTGTATTACCTTTAACACCGAAATATTGGTGACTCCGTCTACAATGGTGCCAAGCCAGATCAATGTGGAATGCCACTAATCGAAGAAACGTGGCGTTTAGTGATGAATACTGGTTCGTTTTGGGCACAGATGATAATCGTATACGAGTGCGGAAATGCACTGGTGAACGGCATAATTCAACTTTCGCTGTAGTGCGACACACTACTTTCACATCAGACGTAATGGTCTTTAGGGTCATAGTCAGTCTACTCTAATTGTGGTACATGAAACCTTAAGACGCAGGATTAAGTTGATGACATTCTTCGACCCCGCGAGGGACCTTTCCTAAATGGTCTTCCTGGTGCAATTTTTCTGCAACATAATGCTCACCCGCATACAGCTCGAGTAGCTCAAGACTTTCTACTTTGTGTTCAAACTCTTTCATGGCTGGCTCACTTCCTGAACATGGCCCGTTCAGACCATTTGTGGAACCAGCTGAAACGCGAGATGCTGCAGTGTCACTCTGTACATGATTTGTGAGCCCATTCGCCTCAGGACAACTTCCGGCATCTAATCAACTCAATGCCAAACAGTGTAACTGCAAGTATTGCGGCAGGAAGTGGTTCGACGTGCAATTGAAGTTTGTCTAAATGTATACTGTATTTGTTTAATTGTCTTGATTTTGGGATCAAGGGAATCTCTCGTCTGTATCATTATGTATCACTCTCCCTCGAGTTCCATATAACTCAATGATCTTAGATTGTGATTTAAATATGAAGTCTCTACTTACCAAATTACTCATTCTAGTTCCTGCAATTCTCACTAATTGTAGCCTTGTAACTTATTATTAAGACTTTGGATCACTTCTATCTAAAGGACCAAACTACACTTAACTACGGTAAATCAATCTAATTTACTTATAACTATTACCTTGTCCTTATCCTCTATATCCCTTCTTTTCCCTTTCAATTTTATTTCATTTATGTATTAGTATTTCTAATTCAGTTCACTTCACTTATATCTTCATCTAATTTACCTGCTCACGTTTCATTTTGGTCGGGAAGAAAATGTGATTTTATGCAATCCGAATTACTATAAAATCTCAGATATTGGTGAAAAGAGATTCTCAAATAGCCTAACTTTACAAAATTTCTACAAATCACGCTAGTCATTACTCTCGTTAAATTTTACTTGCTTTAAACTCAGATGCAGTTTTTAGAATTGAAGAACTGAAAAAAAATCAAATAACCACCTTCTAGAAGCCTACTATTTAGAAGTTTGTCATAACTTTTAGCTATCACTAAAGAATTGCATCCGTGATGTCATAACAATGAGGAATAATGAGAAGAAAATTTGAGAATCACCATTTTATAATATAGGAGTATCTGTCATTATCATACAGTACTTTGCCATTCTTTTTATTTCTCATCGCATACGCATAAATTTTTATCATACTTTCGGTATAAGTTATATTTTATATAATTTACTATAAATAAGAATAGAAGGGTATTTGTGTAAGAATATATTTTAATATTATTATTTTGGATTTCTTCAGGCTCTGTTTACCGAGAATGTCTAAGAGTAGTTATTAAATTGTTTTCAGATTAAAGATATATTTATATTGAAGAGAAGTATCTTATATATTTCATAAGTTTATTTAATCATTAATCTATGTTTAAGAAAAAAACCCAATAAAAGAGAGTTTAGGCTTAAAACAACTCTTTAAAAATATAAAGAATGTGCAAAAAAATAATTCGATTATTAGAACACTTTAACTAAGCTGATTTGACTGTAAAATAATTTTGATAGCATCATTATTCTACTTTAACTCTTATAATTCAGATTATGTGTCATTTTTAAGAACAGTAATGAATTTATCTATCCATCTTCTTTTAAATTTATTAGCAACTTTTAATATTTTTTTTAAAAAAAATTTGAAGTTGATTTTTATTGAAATGGCGGGAATTCAAAAATAAAACTATTCTATCAACCAAAATTCTCTGCAATGAAGTCATATTCTTCGTAGTTAGTTTATTTTAGTATAGATCCACACATACATACGAATTCCTGGGCTACAGATTTTTTAAATCAAGGTTCTATTGAAAATACATAAGAAAATTTATACTTAGTCAAAAGCTCAATGTTGCAAGATCTGATGATGATAATACCTGTAAAATTGGAAGTACAAGTTCGTTTATTGAGTGAAATTCTTTTTTTTATTATTATTGAGTAAAAAATTGAGTAAAAACTCTTAAACCGTGAAATATCCTTCCAATTTACATTTAAAAGAACTTATGCTTATACAATGCAGAATCTAGATTTTACAACGTGTATTTTAATTACAATGGTTGGAAGAAAAAGCTCCTTTTTCTATTAAATTCTTTCGTAGTGGCATATGGTAGGAGCAGTAATACATGGTTTAGGATGGCGGCTTATCAGTGATTGGAAAATCTTTAAATATTCCATCTTTATTTATCTACTAAGACGAAACAGTATCTAACTTTTTTAAAACATTAATTGAAAACTGAGACAGTATAAAATATTTTATTACTTCGAAAAAATCTCTCCATCTTTATACTTAAAAAGGCGAGTTTTTCTTAACATTAAAAAATATTTTTTTAAATATATCAAGACATAAAAACTATCTTCTCTTCAATTTAATTATTAGCGCTTGAAATCAATGAATTTGATTTTATTATAAACTTTTTGCATACTTGTTATATTATTTAAATACATATAGTCTCTAACTCTGAAAAAGCTTTATTAAAATTTTTCTCTCTCCCCTTTTGCGTATACGTGTGAAACGAAAGTAACAAAAAAAAAAAATGTCTCGGTGAATTTGATATTAAAAAAAAACAATCTTCTCTTTAATTAATTATTAGCTCTTGATATCAATGAATTTGATTTTATTATAGCTTTTTAATGCTTGTTATATTATTTAAATACATATAGTCCCTAATTCTGAAAAAGGTTAATTAAAATGTTTACTCTTGCCCTTTTAAAGTATATTTGAGAAACGAAAGTGACTAAAAAAATGTCTCAGTGAATTCGAAATCAGTTGAGATTATTCCACATATGCAAATTAATGTTGACAACTAATTCTTAATTTACATTATGAATTATTATACTTTTTATTTCAATGCTACACTTTTATGATTTACAACATATTTTACTATTATTTTGACTCTTTATGTAACAAAATTAAAAATTTCTTTACATAATGCATTTTTTAAAGTGAAAAGTAAATATTACCCATTATCCAATTACAATTATTTATGAGTCAACCTCTCTCTCGTTATGAATTTTAAACTGCAGAAATTCTTTTAAATAGAATCTTCTATTTATCAAAATATTAAAACTTTTCAAACAAAATGTCCGTTGTAAGGAAGTGATAAGAATAAACAATTTAAAACGAAGAAGTCATTCTTTATCAACAAGAAAGAGATTAGAATTTATATGGAATACCTTGAATCGTACCATCATAATAAAATTTTATTTTATTATTCCCATGTAAATATGGTCTCCCGAGGTAAAAAATCATAAACAGTCACTGCTTTTTCTTATCTCAGATAAAGGAAGTAAACTTAAAGTAAATACAAGTTTTTGAGTTATGAGCAGCGTGTTTTTTATGCACTTCAGAGCAAGAAATTGGTTGGTTTTTTTTACGTCGCACTAGAAGCACGGACGGACCTAGTAATTTTGATACTCGGTCAAGTGACGAGGACAACAAATGACCTGGAACCTTCATCTCCAAATGGAAGGACTTTAAGCCTCGATAGGTTTAAAGTGCATCAGCCTCGGCTACACGGCGGGTCTTTAGGGGCATCAAGGATTGAACCCACGACTCGACGAAAACCACCGGCCGCGAGTCCACGACTATGGCCACAAGGCTACCACATCCACTCAGAATGAGATTGATTGCAAAAAAATATGGCATGAAATTATTTAACTTTTAGAAAATTTTCAGTTTTATAACTAATTTAGTTTAAGAAATGGATTCTTGCTTCTTAATAGTTTCTTAAATTTTATTGGCGCAAGGTCTTTAGTAATGTCAAACAATTGGAAAAAAATATCTAATGCAGTTCAAAAATAAATTTAAATCACACCCAGAATGTATAAGCTTTTTTTTTCTGAAAGGAATAAACAATACATAATTATTGAGGTACCGGACACTTGAAATCTGAATATATATATATATAAAAACTGCAATTGATACCGGAATAAAAATTACTTCCAATGCATTTTTCATTTTCTATATTTTTTAAAGTCCATAAATATTTGATTTTCCACGAGGAAAGGAAGGATGAATGTAATTATTCTTTCACACACTTAATTACTATTACAATTAAAAAAAACTTTTCTCTTTTTAAGCGTGACTAACATCTGGATATTCTGTAAAATTTAAATGGTAATGTCATTAAAATTAGTATGATTCATTACAAATGTTTGTTTTTATATAGCTATTACAGCTTTCTCCTTTACAATTTCTTATGTGTGATGAAAATATGCCATCATTATAAGAAATATAAAAATTACAAAAGTCATTTTCCTAGAGAGGTAGAGTTAAATTTCTAATAAATAACATATATAATTAGAAATTCATAAAATTGAATTCAGTATGGTTCGAGAATACGCATCACCGTTTTCATCATGATTAAATTATTTGTATCAGGATCTGCTTAAGACTTTTGATGCTGTTATAAATGCCTAAACCTGTATTTAGGAACAAAAAAGTAGCTACAAAAATGTGAGCAATTACAAAATGTGTTGTGACGTTGGGCTATTCGCGGTTTCCTCTTCACTAAACTTGGGGACTTTTAATTAAGATTGATTGCTTTAGCTAAACAATCTTTGCCCAACCAAAAATGAAACTTGAATATGTAAATCGAAAGCAGGTAGAAATGAAGTGAAGAAGGAGAGTTAGGAAATATATAAGCTCAGATTGAGAGTCGCGATAGAGAGGTTGAGTGATTCTAATGTTCAGCAGTTTTTCCAGAGTCGGAGTTAAAGTCGGAGCCGGGAATTGTTACAAATTATCGGCTGGTTAATGTATGCTGGAAGTCAAGATAGCTTTAGCGGTAAGAGTCAGTTAGATTATTACTGGTAGATTGAATTATTATAGTTAAGGCCTTGTCTGGGAGAGCATTTATAATTGTTGTTATATTAGCAATCAACCAATAAATACTGAGTGTATTAGAATAACGCCTCCTTGATTGACTTATTGACTTTTAGCGTTAATATATTGAGTTTAGCTATGGCACAAGAGGCAAACAGGAATGGTTTGCCGTCACAGTGTGATCTGCTTCCCATTGTCACTCATCAATTTTATTAGCTATCTGCATTACATTCTTAAGAGTTCATAGTCATGTAACCTCACTTTCTTGTTTTGATATAAATGACACAGGCACTCCGCTGTTTAGAATCTTTTATAAAATGTCTTTTATCTCAGATTGAAAAGAAAGTGAATGATTGTTAATGAAGCATGAGAAGCTACACGAGGGCTATTGGCGAAATACTTCATAATTCTGAACATCTATCAAGTGACGAGAACCACACCTGAGCTGACACCTTTCTCAAACTTTCACACCACGCCATCATGAGAACTTGAAATTCCAACCAGATTTAACGTGGATCAGCCCCAGATACACTGTGAGTATTTAGTGTCATCAGGGCTCGAACCCACGGCTAGAAGAAAACTGCTTGCCGCATGTCCACGACCATGACCACTTGGCTACTGCGGCCACAGATTTTTAGGAAACGTGATCTCGTATTTAATACTTCTTCTATTAAATTTATTTAAGCAATTGTAAATGGGCACGAGATATTTTTTATTATACGTATGTACATTTTTTTTTTATTTTCTGATGAGCACATAATTAAATACTTGGAATAAAAATATACGATACCCCAAGATTTGCATTGACGAATATTGAACTGGAACCTAGAACATTCTGTACTGTTATAATATTAATTTTAAAACGTACAAAGTGGATTTTTTTTATTCTCATTACTCCTGTTTTTATACCTGGGAGCCCATAATAACAATTCTATCGATATTTTTATTATTATTTTGTTGGAGAAACCTCAAATATCTCTCTTAAGAATGGATCTTCTTAAAAAGTAACGATCTTTTTGGTGTAAAAAAAATGAAACGTATCATTATCACTCTGAATTTACAGACCTTTAATAATGTGACTATTCAGACACGTATACTTTCTTTTTTTTCAATATTTTTTGTTCTCTTTTAATAATGGTGGAAACGAAACAGACCTTTCAGTTTCACGGTATCCTTTTATTCGTGTCTGAATAACAAGGCGCTTAAAAGTCAGAGTTATCTCAATTCAAATCTATCCCCCCCCCCCTGAGCAACAGCTTGCTTTCGAAAATAAATATCTTCTTGGCTTCTTTTATATTTTGTCTCTTTTAGTGTCTTATCTTACTAGAAACCACACACACAAATCGCGTTTCCCTTCTGTGTACGTTTTTAAAGCATTGTAACAATATTTGTTAGAAATGGTGGCTTCCATTCAATACTTTGAATACCATAGTAAATATCACAAATCTAAGTTTATGTATATAATGCAGGAATATTTTCCTCTCTCTATATATAATCATTTTGAATATCGGTTAAGAATTTACCCATGGTTTTACCACATTTATTTTTTTCAATTATATATATTCATGTTTTTATTCCAATATAGCGAAATTATTGTTTATCTATATGTAACTTTTTATTATTCCTTTCTGTATTTTATTTCACTTTCCATCAACTACCTAAAATCGTTGCTTATTTTCTGTTTCATGTACATTATTTTCATTTCTTTTTTTCCTTTTTTTTTTTTTAAATTTTGTAACGCGTCACTTTTAAAATGCTGTTAAATAAAAAGACATACTACAGTCATGTAGAGAAAAACCTTAATTGTAAAACCTTAAAGTAACTTTGCCTGAAAAACCACCTAAAATCTTGAAAAATTGGTATTAGCTGAATCCTATAACTGTATTCGGTAATAATAATAAATACATAGCGTGATTCAGCTAAAATTCTACTCCCTTCATCTTCACTCGAGAACGGCGATAACTATTGCTTTTAAAAATGGTGTCTGGGTATAGTTAAGTGGCTATATGTAAAAGGTGATATCGAATGCAGCTTAACTTGGAGGTAAATATCAGATTTAGCGTTCCTATATCGAAAGCGGTAAGAGGAAAGGGAAAAAGATAAATTACGAAGTTGTAAAACGTTGTCGGTTTAGTATAAATATATACCTTGCGAAAAAAATGCTAAGACCCGGACGTGTAAAATGCTAGATAGTTTGTTCACAATTTCAAGTTATCAGGAGATACCTTATTTTAGGAACTCAATATGCTCTGCATTAGTTACAATACGTATCGATTCTTTTTTTTGATTTTCTGCTGTACATTTTGTAGCATATTAGATGACACACTGACACAAGCATCAATAACAAATTGTTTAAGGACTTGAAATGTTCACAGAGGGTCGCATACACTTTCAATTTGATGTATCCTTATTGAATTTGATGCATTGAAACAATTTGATGCATCCTCATCACCTGGGATCAAATCAAGTGCGCGTGGATACCATGCTTTGCGACCAAGTAACATCATACCCAATGGTGTGATACTGGCATGTCTCCAGTTGGTACTAAATTATTTTGATGTCTTATGCGGAGGTACACTTCTATATTAGAACCATGCGTTTGGTTGTTAAAGGGTTACAAATTCTTAACAAGCTGTGAGTATAAGCGTTCCTGTAAATGTGTCCTTGTAAAATACGGGGTTAAAAGTCTGTCACTGAAAATTCCGCGCCAAACGTTAATTAACCATCGTACTTGATGTCGAACTTCAAAATGTCATGTAGGATTTCTCAGCTCTTAATTAAAGGAGTCCTGCAATTATACATTTAATTGCGTGTAAGGCATGAATCATCCATCCATATTACGTCTGCCAGGAACGTTTACTCCACTTCTAATTGGTTCTAGATAAAATTTAAAAAGAGAAGAGTTTTTCAGCATCCTCTGTTAGAAGGGTCAATTCAGGTATCAATATGTACAGATGAGATCCTAATTCAGTAAGAATTTTCGATATACAGCTTTTTGAGAGGTCACAGTTTTCACCGATCTCTCTTTTGCTGCTTGGCTGATGAACGAGGACGTATACTAATGAATCATCAGGTTGAAGTTGCCACTCTACTTTAATTGGTTTGCCGGATCGTGATCAGATGGTCATATGACGCGTCTTCTATACTAGTTTTGCTACATTATGATGGTCTCTCGTGATGAATACGAGTCTCCAGAAAAATGTTGTCGTTACAACCATGCTAATGTTTGTGCTTTGAGCCCATATTATAGGCTCAAGTTAAATTATAGGCTATGCTCCTTATTAGAAAATATTTCCATGACTACATGTCTTAACGTAAGACCCAAAAGGACTGCCTTTTCTACTGTATTCTCACTCAAACAAGTATGACATTCCTTACGTATTTGCATAATAAACTAATTTAATGTGATTGTCATACCAATAACAAATTGAGTTGAGTTTGTGCATCTTGAGAAACGAGTTTAACAGACCGGAATGCAAATATCGTTTATATTAGTCCGTTTTTAAACACAGACATAAAGCATACTACGGAGGTATTTGAGCCATAGTCCTTTGGAATATGAAACACGTGCCATACCACTGAACAACGAAGTCAGTTCTCAGATTAAAAGTTGTTTTCTAATTTCATCTACATTCTTTAACAGCAATGGTCTAGGAAATCGATATCAAACGTGCAAATACACATTCTGTTCTTTGCATTACAGTGCACAATGTGACTTTCCTTACGAAATCGAGGGTATTCTATAATTTTCTAACTGACTTCCCTCCCTCTAATATCTCTTACAGTTTTTGAGATAGAATCGCTAACTTTGCATTTAGCAACCAGGTGACGCTGTAATTGTTTGCACCCTGTAGCGCATAGTTTGACTATACCTAGACATCACGTTTAAGGCAATAGCTATTCTCATTCTCAAGTTAAGGAAGCGAAGCAAGACTTAAAAGGGCATGTGTAGATTATTATTTTTTTGTTTATATACTAATCTAATTTATGTTGCTTCAGCATTCTCCTGTTGATTACGGTTACTTACACAAAATTATGATTGATTTTTTAGTGACAACACCTTTAGAAGCATTACGAGAGCTAATGGCAAGGTATCTCATAATTTCGATCCTCGTTTAATTCAAGTACGTACAGAAAAACGAAGAATTACAAATATATACACTGCTGGCCATTAAAATTTTAACACCAGGAAGGAATGATCTAACGGATGACAAAATCATATGAAAGGAGGAAGGGGTTAGAATATACAAATGATTAGTATTTTAGCGTATATAGAAGACGTAGGAGGGAAAAACGACTTTTGAACCACTGAATAAAAAAAAAGTTGTGTAGAGGTTTTCTCATTCGAAAAGCGCTTTGTAAGGTACGAGTTTGCTCAAAATATCGTGTTATGCCTCGAATAAGAAGAAATGTTTATCAGCAAGAGTCGGAATTCGATAGAGGCAGGATCGTTGCCTATCGAAAGTGTGGATTATCATTCCTTGTTATTGCCCGTCGTACTGGTCGAAATGCAACAACTGTCATACGAATATGGAATCAAAGAGTTGCTGAGGGTCGAACTGAATGGTATGCTGGATCTCCATGCCCTCTAATGACTGACAACCAAGAGGATAGACATAATGTGAGGTCAGCCGTGCAAAACGGTACAACACAGCACGGAACATTAGTCAGGAAGTGAACATGTTTGCAGCACACCCAGAATCAGTTCGTATGGTGCGACGACGTTTGAGGTAGCGTGGACTGCCAGCTTTTCGACCATTTCTTCGGTTTCCCTTGACAATGCAACACAGAGAGAGATGGCGACTCTGGTGCATCGAACAATAAAGCTGGATACAGGAGTGGAACAATTCCGTTTTTCAAACGAGTCCCGGTTCTACGTGGAGCATTCTGATGACCGTATACATATCTAGAGGCTCCTAGGAGACCACTCGTCCCCTGCTTGCATTTCGATATCGACGGCGATAGTGTCCTGCAACTGGTGCGATGGCTTGGGCAGTCATTGAATACACGACACATACATCTCTAGTACGGATTTACAATAATTTGAGAGCAGATTGGTACATTTCTGACGTCTTACTCCCAGTAGTTATGCCCTATCTTAGAGGCCTATCAAACGCTATCTTCCAACAAGATAATGAAAGACCACATTTTGCATATCGTGTTTGACCTTCCTCGATACGCAGGGTATTCGTTTGTTGCCTTGGCCTGCATTGTCTCCAGATCTGTCACCCACTGAAAACATTTGATCACGGATTGCTGGGAGACTGGTGTACCATCCCTCTCTAAATAATATTGTTTATGAAGTGTGGCATGGACTTGAAGCAGCATGGAATGAGTTGCCCGTTTCTGTCGTCAAAGCCCAGTTCGCCTCCATACCTAACCAGATAAGGGCCGTTTTAACTGTCAGAGACGGCAGCTTTTTCTACTTACTTTGCAAAACTCTAAGCCCTCAAACTGCATATAAATTGAATCATTGTGTCTTCATGCTATACTGTTTACGTGCAATAAATATCTTTTTTTATATATTTTTTGCATTTTCTTTCCTTCACGGTGTTGAAATTTTCATGGCAAGCAGAGTATATCTTAAATACTATTCAATGATCCATTGAATAGTGTTTAAGATATACACTGATAATATAATTGAAGGTATTATAAAAAAATCAATTGAAAAGTTCTATGCAAAGTCTTGCAAAGAAAAGATTTCGCCACCTTAGGTGCGCTTTTCTTATAATTATTATTAAATTACGCAGTTAAATATAAGAATTAAAGTAAACGTTGAATTATCAAGAAATAGACAATAATAAACATTTCCGATATTAAAATTAAAAAGGAAAAGATAAATTAAATATATTTAAGCTAAATGTCATTAAAATTAAAGCAAACGATGAATTATTAAATTGAACATATTTAAGCCAAATGTAATTAAAATTGAAACAAACAATAAAAAAAAAAATGAAAAGTGTTCAGGTACCCTAAAAGTTATCTTCCTAAAACAATAGTCCCTTCGGTGGCTAAAAACGGTTAATCAATATTAAAATCATTTGATCCTAAAACATTCCAAAAAGGAAACCAAACAAAAAAGACGTAGTTTGAAATTCTTAAAGCAAAAAAAAAAAAAAAAAAAAAATGCTGCCTCACAGCTGTCTTAAAATTGTGAATAATGTTATTCATTTTCAGTCATATCGATTCCAGTTTACATATGATTTAAAGTAATACATAAATCGATAAGTAAATAAAATACTTGATTTTTATATTTGTTTCACTTCCATCCAATACAAAAATTGGGTGAAATTTATTATGACATATTTTGGAAATTGAGCTCATTAGTGGAGAAAGCAGGATCAGACATTTATTGCATATATTTTATTTCAATCCAATAAAAAATTCAGTAGAAATTTATCATGACGTATTTTTGAAAATTAAGTTTGTTACTGGGGAAAGCAGACATAAAAAATATTCACATAAACAAGATAAATTTTTGAAAAGTAATCAGGGACCACATTTTTGGGATAACTAAAACAATAGCCCCTTGGTGGCTAATAATATTTAAGAATCAACACAAACAAATTTCAGTTTATTTATTTCCACAAGAAAGTTTCATGTAAAATATATAAAGGTGGAATGAGCATAAGAGCTGCTCTTTTTTATTCCATTTAATTACTTATTTGCAAAAAAACCGCATTATATATCTCGGAAAAGTGACTATAAAGAGCCTGAGTACCCCTTGGATTATTAATTGCACTTTTTTTGTTTTATTTCCTTTTATAAAGAATTGTCAAAACTATCTTTAAATATTTTCAAAAGTCTTAGACAAACTTTACAAATTAAAATTTTAAAAATACAATAAGATATTTATTAAAATATTATTTTACTGTTGAAATTTATCGTAATTTCTGGAAGAGACACTACGGTGTTTACGTGCTTAAAACTTAAGCTCTCAGCGGGGATTTCTGCCAATGAAACGCTTACGTATACTTAAAAAAATAAATTTCGTAAGATATCATTGTAAAGAGCTTGGATTACCCTGTTTCTACCTCCCATAACACCATCCTGTTGCTTTTTCCGAACTTTATTGTGTTTATATTCATTTCCTAGAACACAGTTAAGGTCTCTAACTATTCATCCTAAACGAAACAATTACTTTGGAACAATTACATTCTTTTCTCGTTCAAGTAATCATTCACATCAGTTTAAATAGCCTCTGTTCTCCGTCTTTTGATTAATCTTCTGGGACCTGTTACTTCTTCTCTTCTTTAAAATTTTCTTCTGAGTAATTTAGTTTAATATCTTGCCGTTGCCATATTTTGTATAATTTTTTTTAGTATTACGTAGGTGGATGTCTTAAGTAGGTAAATATAAATACATTCGTGAACGCAAGTACATTTTCAACATTTTTCACCTATAATTTAGTTTTGAGTTATGGCTTCATTTCACGGATTTTTCTTGACTGATATGCCTTATATCACGAAATAGGTCAAGATTTTGCAACTGTTACGTTCATGTCGATGCCACGCTCAATTTAACTTAGCGCGACGCTGATGAAGTGTTTCTGTGCTTTTATTTTTATTTTATTTATTTATTTATTTTGCCCATTTTCCTTGAATACTTCCTGTCTCCCGGATATCATGGTACAGGTTTATGAAATAATTAACTGTTTATATATATGTATTACATTAATTAGAAGCTTTAAGAAGTATATGTTTATAAACCAATACTGTGAATAAGGGAACATAAATATTTAATATAATTCATCTTTAGTAAGTGTGAAATTTATTTCATACGGATAAAAACTGGAAAGGAGTCGGAAAATCAGATTTAGAAATTCCAGTTGAAAAGCTTAGAATAAATTATTTTACTTCTAATACCATAAAATATGTCACAAGAAACTTATTGCATTTTATATAATTTTCTTCCTTGCCATTTTCGTTCTAGAATGATTTTCTGTCATTCATATTATGATCTGGGACAACGATTTAGTCGGAACGTGCTTTAGTTCCCTTCAAATGTTGTCAAATTCAAAATACTCAAATATGAGATCGCATTTTATTTTAAGAGAAAAATTATTTTCTTTCAACTTATTTTATCTTGGAAGGATTTTTGCGAAAGATTTTCTTTTAAATAGATTACCCTCTTCGTTTGACTGAATTTTAGGGTGTAGATGACACTCTTAATCTAGTAATAACACTGATTCTCTCTCTCTCACTCTCACAGTGTCTCAAAAAATTATTGTAAAATATTTCGCGAAAAAAAATGTATTTGGCTCATAAGAACAAAAAAAAAAATCCTTTTAAAATTCAAATTTTCCTATTCATTAGTTAAAATATTTAACAACATTACATAGGTTTGAAGCATAATTTCTCGTTTCTTTCTTCATCCTCAAACATTTTGGTTAAAGTTGATATTATTCCTCGGACATTAAATTTGTTTGCCTTATTTTTCACTTTTAATATTTGTTTATTTCCATGAACCTTCAAAATTTTGCTTTGTTTTCGATTTTGATTGCTCCAGTTTATTACATCTTTTAAATCACAGCCATTAATAACGATTGAAGAATTATATTTTTTTTCACATATTGAATGAGTTAATAGCTGTAATGGGCCGCGGTAGCCTAGTGGTCAAGGTCGCGGACTAGCGGCTGGCGGTTTTCGTTCAGTCGCTGGTTCGATCCTTGGCCGCCAAAAGACCCACCGTGTAGCCAGGGCTGATGCACATTAAATCTGTTCGGGGCCCAAAGTCCTCCAGTTGGCGTGGTGTGGATGTTAGGAGTGGGGGTGCCAGCTCAGGTGTCGCCCTCGTCACTTGACCATGGTTCAAAATTACGAGGTCCGTCACCAATAGCCCTCGTGTTGCTTCTAGTGTGACGTTAATAGAAACTAAAGTAAAAAACTAATAGCTGTAATTCATTGAATATATTATCATCAACATTTATTATAATTATTAATAAAAAAATAAAGAATAATTCATAGATCATATAGGAATATAAGTTTATCGATCTCGCTAATATTCATCATATTTAAATGCAATATCATTAACATGCTTGTCAAAAACTTATATGAAAATTTAAAAAGTGTTCTTAAACAATTGATCCTTAATGCTGTGTTAAAACACATACATTTTGCTTCTTTTCGAATTCTTAGTGATTTTTTTTCAGTATCATTTTATAGAGAATTTAATATGTCAGTGTTTGCTACCATATATAAAGGCACTTAATACATGCATCCATATTTTAATAGGATTGTTTTATTTCATATATTTTCTTTACTGTATTCAATAAAAGTAATTGTGATTTGTGTGGGAAGCTTTTCTGTAAAACATTTCCTCGGTCTTTAAATAAATCAAAACGCTTAAAAATAATGTTTGGTAAAATATTATTTCAATGATATTATACACTATTAAAGACTGAAAACAATTATCTTATCCATAAGATTTTTTTTAAAAAAGAGAGCAACAGTCACTACACTAATTTCTTTTCAAAATTCTTATGAAAACGAAAACGTTTGCAAAAGGTAGAAAGCCCATTATTTTAATTAGGAATTAAAGAAAGCCAAGAAGAATGGTCAGGAAAAATGATAATGCAAGTATCGAAATTCTGATTTCTGTTGTACCATTCTCTTTAATCTAATATTAAACAAAACAAAAAAAGAATCATTGCAAAATTTTAAAATTAAAAAGTGTATTTCTAGACCTCTAATAGGGCCTTTTAACTATTATCTTCATAAATTTTATATCTAATATTTTAATTAAATTTTCTAAATTTATCAAAATTTGATTTAGAACAACTAGCGTCTTTTTCGGAAATCGTGAACGCAATCCTTCATTAATTTCTAAGACCTTACAAGATGTTGGGATATTTATTTTTGTTTATTTACTAAATTTTTCTTACCATTACATTGTTTCCATAATGGAAAAACACAATTTTTTTTTACGTTTCAAAAAATAATAGCGAGGCTAATGTGAATAATTTTTACTCATTTGAATTTAGAGAAAACATGGAATAATATTATTCATATATTTTTTAAAAATAAATAATACGTAGTTAGTATAACTTTATAAAATTTTAATATTATGGTGAAATAAGTTTTTGTTTTGAATTTTTGTACATATTACTTAACAATTCCTAAAACGAATCACTTATCATACGTAATATAATATGTTTTGTGAGATATTTTATAGTTTTAATTTTTCTTTTAATGTTATTCCAACACAATTTCTTAAAAGAAAAAATAGTTTATAAATCAACGCTCCTACTTCTTGCAATCTATTTTAGATTGCAACATTATTTTAAGTGATGCAGGAAAAACGTTAACGAAGAAACCTTCTTGAAAGAGGTTTCTTGAGATAAACCTTAAATCGATGGAAAATGTTCTTCGGTATCCGTGCATTACATTAGTGAACTTCTAAACATTCAAGAATATCTCAAAGGAAGCTCTCTTTAAGCAGCAGGGTAAGATAAACAATTTCAATGATCAATGATATCGTAAAATCTCCTTTTACTTGAAAAGTATTTCTTTTTAAAAACATAAGCATAAGCTTCTTATATAATAGAATCAACTAAACACAACGTAACAAATATCAGATTACGTTTAGGTATGCAAATATCGATGGAAAACTTAAGGAACGAAGTAAAAACAAAGATATTCAAATAAATTGGGAAACAATTCCAAAATAGATTCGGGGAAGCTTAAATGTTTACAATTAAAGAGCCGTTCATCTTACCAAATTTATGCGAAACAGATCTGAAAAAAGGAGAGTTTATTTCTGAGAATTCGCGGAAAGCTTTCTTGAATTAAATAAATATCTTTGCCTCTCAAGTTTGAAACATTCCCTTACTTAAAAATATCTCAAGTATTTATAAAGAAATAGATATTGGTAAAATATTTTAAAATTAATTCATGCTAATATTTTTATGTTCTTATTAATAGATTTTAATCTTTTTTGCGATTAAATTGAATTTTAAATATTTTATTTGACCAAATAAGGGGTTGAAATAGAAAAAATGCTTACATTCATCATTTTACTTACATTCTAGCTAACTTAACTTATCTTCATTACTGTATTAAAGGATTTTGTTTGATTTATTAATTAATATATTCATATAAAAATAAAATTCGTAATAGAAATACTTCTGCCATAATGATGTTTAGGGATTATAAAAATATAATTGCTCAAAAATAGTTTCGGGAATTTAAAAAAAATGATAATAAGCGTTGATTTAGTTTTATTTTTGTTTTAATGAATATCCTCATATCTAATGTTGTTTTCTATCAGAAAGCTGTTTACAGTTTTTTACTCTATTTACAGTATTAAAAATGAATTAACATATCTTACAAATAGAAAATTATAGTCTAATTTTAAGCACAGTTTTGTTATGCACATAATTGAAAGTAACTATGCTAGTAGATCTTAAAAATTGTTATGCAA
Organism: Nephila pilipes; assembly: GCA_019974015.1. Taxonomy (NCBI): domain Eukaryota; kingdom Metazoa; phylum Arthropoda; class Arachnida; order Araneae; family Nephilidae; genus Nephila; species Nephila pilipes. The sequence continues at coordinate 134,597 of BMAW01068915.1, read as the reverse complement.
TTTTGTTGCATCTATGAACGTAGCTGAACGTTTCAAGAAATATCATCCAGATTCTACTCTAATATTTCAATGGAGATGATTCAGTTACATTTGCTAAAAGTTCCTAGCAGAATATTAAACAATGTAAGCAATGTACAAAGCCAAGTATGGGACTTCATGCAAAGAATATTATACTTAATTTATTACCACAGTCTTACTTTATATACCTATACAAATATTATTATGTTGCATTATATTAGATAAATAATTTTTCGTGGAAAACTATAAAATCATTATAGGATTGTTTTTAAAATGTCATACGCAATTTTATATAATACATAATATAATTTCAAAGCTTTTTGTTTGGTGCATAAAGCTTTAAGCCTAAAAAGAGAGAGCTCAAAATTTTCCTAGAAGAGGATTTCCCCTACTTACAAGTGCTAAATGAAAGCATTTTTTGTTTTAGTATGGATTTATATTATTGATAACATATTTACTCATATGTGGAGAGTAACATCTTTAATTAATTATCTCAATACTACTATTCAAAAGAATTTTCAAAAAATCGAAAGGAATTACCTAATTTTATCAATGTTTGAAATTCAACCTGAGACTTTAAAATGAGGTATGAGCAAGAGGTTTAGTAACATTTTTTTCCGGTAGAATATACTTAAAAATGTCTGATTTGCTTTTCATGATATATACAAAATATATTTTCAGTGTTTTGCTTGTGGAAATAAATGAAGGGATTAACGTGAATAAAATTATGCGAATCATTAAGTTTGTAGAATGAATTCAGCAGTTAAATTTGGTCAGACATTACGGAGCACATCTTTTTACACAATCAGCATTTTAAAAAGAGAAAATATTGGGGTAAGAGGCATATTAATCACGCATCATTTGCTTGTCTTGAAATTAGATTTTGTTTACATTTTTTTTTCTTAACTTCTAATAGCAAATTAATTACTAAACAACGAAACATTTTCAAAATCATAGATTGCCAATATTTTTAAAAACATAAATAATCTCACATAATTAATTTACGTCATTATATGGTATTCATTAAATTAAATTAATGTTTGTTTGCTTGAAATAAAAATATATGTGATGAAACAATTTAATTTATTATCCATAAAAATATGAACTAATATGAATTTGTGTTTTTACTCAATTTTTATCTGAATTTTATTCCTATAAGTATGCTTCATTCGGAGTAAGATAAGTCCTAACTAAGATTTTGTGGTAAGAAATGTTTAATGCATACAAATCACTCTTCATATATAATTTTTCTTATTATTTTATTCCTTATTTTGTATTAAAAAATAGACATTTTGAATCAATCTTAATTAATTATTCTACTCTATCTGATTCTGATATAATCCTACATAAAAATCAGTAAAAATAAATTTATTGATGATATCTTTTATATTTTCCATTAATTTTAAACTATATATTTAAGGCTTTGTGTGTACATTTCAACTACACAGTTATTTTACGAGATTTCTTTATTTTATAACTTCATTTAACTTAATTTATAGGATGTAGTCAAATTATATGAAATGTATATCTTTTTCTTAAAAAAAATCTCTTAAATTCATAAATCATAATGCATTTTATTTATTCTTGTTCACTCTAAAGTAGTAGTTTCGTAGCTTTGTTTTTATTATTTATATATTTTAAAAAAGCTAAATAATTGTCATCACTTTACAATAATTTTATATTTTCTTAAAACACTAAGACTATCAATTTTTTTTCGAAGAATCCGAAATTATTCTTGGTAATACTTAATGCAAGGTATAAACTGAATAAATGTTTTTCAATTCTCAATCAAATTCTAATCTCAAAGTTGTTGTCATACACTTTAATGGTATTACACTTGAATTATGAGCAACAATTATTATTTATTGAATAGTCCTATAATAGTAATGATTCCTGAAAAAATTAAAATTACAGGTGATTGAATGAATTAATAGTGAATTTATAATATTTTAATCAATTAATATAAAATTCCTTTTCCAAAATAGAATACACGAATCATAAACTTAATTTCATGAAATATATCAGCAGGCTACTGATAAAGGATTTTTTCTATCTCTATCAGAGATATATATTATCTGGTTTTAAATTGATTACAATTTCTACCAATGTTTCAGAAGGAGAATAGCAAGTGCTTAGGTTTAAGAAACTATTAAATGAAGAGAAAATCACTCGTCAAAAGCCCAAAAAGGAAAAGAAAGGAATTCCAATTGTCATGGAACATCGAAAATCTTGAAAAGAATTTCGAATATATGTTCTAAGAGGTTTGGAAGTATTTTTGTTTTCCAATTGTCTGCTATACATTCATATCTGCAGGCAGATCACGCGTTCATAGTACAAATAAAAAGACTATCTTAGACCTATCAGCAGTATTTTTAGTTTACTAAAAACTTTATAGTTTAACTTTTTTTTCTACTTTTTCCTAGAGTGAGAGAGAGTTTTGGTTGAAAATAAAGTAAGAAAAAATTTAACATTACATTTCTTTTGGCCATCTAAGTTCTTTACCAGGACTTTAAGTGCAAATGTTGAGTCACTAAAATAATACTTTGTTTTAAGCTGCAATGACATTTTGTTTTTAATTCTATATCTTTATATAGATATAAACAATAGATTCGCAAGAAAAAAAGATTTTAACTTGAAAATGTTCTTATATTCCATACCAATTGCTTGCCTTTGATGATTCTATATCTCCTTTCAAATTACTTAAATATAATTGTATACTTATTAAATCTAACTTGAAATAAATCTCAGAGATAGTGTCACATTTTTTTTTATTCTATTGCAACAGTATATTTAATACTAGTTAAAAGTGATAGAAAAAATAATCATTATTTTTATTAATATGGTGTTGGTTCATTATAAGCATTATGTACAGCAATAGTGTTATATGGAATAAATGTGTAATAATTACTCAGTTAAGATTACGATATTTTATACCCCCCTCCATTCCTCCTATAAAATTTCTACAAATTCTGCTTGGGAAGAAGGTGGAGAAAATAAACCCATCACTATTTGTCATTCAAACTATGCCCATAATGTTTCAATAATATTGCAGTTTGGTGACTGGGAGCATCAATGCAATTGTTTAACTTTAAGCTCGGTTCCTTAAATTAACTTGTTGAACACTTTGCTGTATGGACAGCTTCCACGTTTAGAAATTAGACATTTTTTTATACCTGGCCTTAATTTTAGATATAGTGCCTCTTGCCTTTATAATTTTGGTTGTTTCAGAAACTTAAGCTCTTACTACGTAAGAACAAGTGACCATGTCTTTCTTCAAATCCATCAGATCTGACATTTTAAAATTATACTATTCATAATTGGTTTTTTATCTCTATCCATACCATATGTGGTGGATCGTTCTCTTCCTAATCTATTCGTTTATACAGCAAACAGCGATGCCTATATTACACTAAATATTTGCATATGAGCTTCTTTTATGCTGCATTTTAGTAAACAATTCCATTATTTTGTCTGCCATTTGAAAGTTTTCCTTATTAAAAAAGCTTCAATGTAATTATAATCACAAATATTTTATTTAACTTATATTTGAAAAGTTGCGAGTATAATATCCAGAATATTACCTAAAAGTCTTTTGCAGAATATAAAAGTTTGCTAGAACTGTTATAAGATAAGTGTTCAGTTTCAGCAATTTCGGATTTTTTTTTTCAGTAGAATGCATCAGTTATTTATAGTAATAGTAGGTATTATTGAGAAACAGCAATAAATTTAACGTGTGTCAATAAAGGCACTTTACATTTATAAAGAGGTGTATCAGTATTAAAAAAATACTGTTGAATTATTGGATTTAAATTACAGTTACCTCACGTCAATTTAATCTTATCCAGGAAGAAACAGCATTAGATTGATGGAAATTCGATTTCACGGAAGTTTATAAAATAAACTACAGGACGAAAAATCAGTGAATAGTTATAAAAATAGTAGCGTTGGGAAAAATGGATCAAGAAAAAGATGTAATATACGCAACGCTGGTTGTGTGTGTGTATGTGTGTGTTAACGTTTTCTATAAGAATTGTTTTGATGTAATATAGATAACTCTAAAGCATTCTTATTTTCTTCTTACTTTCTCAAAAACGAAATTTTTTTTCTTTACAAAATTTCAAATTTTTTGAAAATTATATCGCTGAAGAAAACAAGTTAATAATATTAATAAAAAGTTAGATTCTTCCTTTCGCTGCTTTCGACAAAATAGCTGAATAATTAAAAAACTCATCTATTTCATTCATTCTCATTTTTTAGCATTTTCGATTCATCTTCCTCAAAATCTTTATTTTCTCAGATATTTTCTATGTTTTCTTCTTCCATTAAAATGTAGTACACTAGGAACCTTAGTTAACTTATACATATAGCTGTAATACCTCTGTTGTACTTTTTATGCTCTTTATTAATTGTTTCACAAAATTTTTTATACTGCCTTTATTTGTGCCATACTTTCTCATATTTTCATCGGTCAAAAATACTGCATTGAATATGCATAATTTTTGAGACTTTAAAGTGGATATAATAACGGAAGTTTTTTGAAACACAAACTATATTACTTCACAGATATAAAAATATTTTTATTCTATTTCTAGAGTTATGGTGGTGACTGCCTCTCGGATTAAAATCCATAGGATTATTGGTTAGAAACTCGGTTTATTCCAAAGATCAAGGGAGAAGAGTGCTTGAATTAAATCTATCTTAGCCTCAAAATCCTTCTAGATTGTGATTTAAAAGCTAGGTGAGTGAATTAGGTCAAAGGTTAGATGTATATCTTCCACCTTTATTTCTACTTAATGTACCGGAACAGAAATTTTAACGAGAAAAAAAATTAATTTGTGAATTAAAACTACCGGAACTGAGATTTTGATAATAGCTGTAGAGTAGTAAGTAAAAGAATTTTTTAGTTCTTTAAAAAATTTTCATTGTTTGTATTAATTATACAAATTATAGAGAGAGATTTACTGATATCAAAATCAAAATTTTATTTTGCATTCTTTGTGGTTTCAAAATTAAATATTGACGTCTTATTATTTTGAACCATACTTAGAAACGGATTATACATGAAGCATACTTTTTTGCTCATATATTATGTTTCCGTTTTTTTTTTTTTTTTCATTTCTTGAACATTTCACGTATTTTTGAAATAAAAGTGCGCTTGTTTATAAAGTAAATTTGGAATATTTTATGAGTGTATTATTAGAGTTCAATCCATTCATTAATATTTTTATTTTTGTTGTTGAATAATATTTGTCTAACCTTCCCAGTTTCATTTTGAACTGTTAGCAAATATTTCTTTTAAATTTTAAGTATTTTACATATGACAGACCATGAGCAAGACCATAAACATGGGTTCAACTTTTAATAAAGTTTTGCTGAGACTAATTAGTCATTTGTTTCTTGTGCCGCTCGCAAGGTCTTAATTTATTCACCAATCTTAGATGGTATTAAAGTCCTAATACATTAACTTATTTTGAGGTGGTCTTGCTCATAACTAATTTAAATCGTATAGAACTCAGTATAAGATAACTGAGCAATGAAGAAAATTATGCAATTATTTAACACGTAAAAGAATTTAAAGCAAAGTTTCCAATTTATACAGTAAAACATATATTAATCAAAAATAGCATTATCAATAAAATATCTTTCAATCAACGTGATAAAACCATATTTAGAACACTAAAAACGAATTAAATTCCTTTGGGAAGTAAATGTGAAAATACTGCCTTGAGAGTTTTCAAATGTGATCGAAATATTTTCTCTCTCTCTCTCTCTCTCTCATCTGGAAGACAACATTTCACAACTCTTGTTAAATTCATTCTCAATTCCAACGTCTTTTGTTTTCCTTATGTAACCGTAATGCGTAAAGCAAAAAATTCTTCTGATAAAAAATAAATATCGCTATAACCTAAAAAACTAATTTTTTTGACCGTATCAAGCCTCAGTGAAAATTACACCGTATTTGGTTACAACTTACTTCAGCTTCAAATACTTTTTGATAAATTCCTATCTGTGCAAAAGATATAATGGCTCATAAATTCAATAAAATAAATTATACATGGTAGTAGAAACTTTCTGTCCGTCAGAGTGTTAAATGTGTTATCAGATCAGAACGGATAATAAATAAAACACAAAACTTTTTTTTTATCAAGGAACTTTATAACTCTAGAATTTTTTTTTTGTTTGATGTTAGTAATTTGTAACGTGTAGCTCTTATTAAATACATTTTATCAGATGACAGGTATTTCGTCTAAGTGCCTTTACTCTTTCATAACTTTTTAACTTGTATAGTAATCATAGTTTTAACACACAGTGTTTATGAATATTTTTATGCACCAAATATAAGAGATTTTATTTTTTCTTTTAATCTTTAATTCCTAAAAATTCCTTTCAAACCTTATTATAATAAAAAAATACGCATAAAAGTACAAGTACTACAGTTTTTTTTTTTTTTTTTTTTGATTGACTATTTTGTTTAAATTTTTAAAAAATTTTTACAAAAAAAAAAAAAAACATAAAATTAAAATTTATATTTTTTTTTTTTTTTTTTTTTTTGCTTGACTCTTTTCTTTAAATTTTTCAATAATTTATCCAATCACTGACTCAAAAATTTCTAAGGTTTTAGAATTGCTACTGCGGTATTACATAATTTCTTATGTCCAAAGTATAACGTGTTAAAAGCAGCTGGATGTCATTTGGACGTATTAGCACGCAAATCTTTATTCAATAAAATATTTCACAAATTTTACAACTGACTTCAAATCATCTCTCAGCTAAGGATTAAGATCTCAATTTGATGAATTATTGTTAAAGTCTTATTTCTCTGAAAATGATAGTCGCAAGCTTTCGGATATATATTCCAGAATTAGAATTCCCTCCTATTCGGAATCGAACTCAAACTTAAATTTTACTATTACTTTAGATTTTCAACAGTGAGTGTATGAAGTTTTTTTATTATCAAAGAAGCGTCCATTAATAAAATAGCTAATCCATTGAAGAGTTAACAATTTTATCTTTCATATCAAAACAAAATTTAAGGCAAACACCACATTCATTTTAAGACATTGTAAAAGGAGAAATAGTCATATCTTAAAAATTCAGTTTACTTAAAAACTTGTCGTAAATTTTAATGATTTATTAACATTTGATACCTCTCAAAAGAAAAACAAAAATGTTAAGAAAATAGCAATACAAAAGAGTATAAATTTTGGATTACACTAATTGTAATGAAACATTATACCAAATTTAATTGTTTTCAATAATTAAGTTAGGGATCCGTACTTTAAAATGGCTTTTAATGATATACTTGTATTTTCTTTAGTGAGCACTTTGATAATTAAATTAGATTTGCAGTTTGGATTACTTGGATCTGTAAACAAAATTCTCCAATAAAGCAATCGGTTCCTCGCTATTATCATTTCTTTCTCCTCCATTTAATTTATTTGATCATTGACTATCATTAGAAGAACAAAGAATCAAAAGCAAATTGTGTTCTGTACATTATCATGGATATCTGTTAACTATGTGTATATTTTATGTTATTCGCTGACATTTTGAAGCGTAGATACTCATTATAAGGGAAACGCTTCTTAACCGCTTTGGAAGATCCGAACAAAGAGTTCGAAAATTGAAGTAGAGCTTCCATCGATATTTATAGAAATCAAATGACCACTTATAGTTCATTATAAAGCTATACTATATATATATATATATATATATATATATATATATATATATATATATTTCTTATTATAATAGTAAATTTTCAATAAAATACATTTAGTTTTCTCATATCTCAGATGCAAAATTGACTTCTTAAATTGATAAGAAACTGAATGAAAAATTTTAAAATCGCAAAAATCTCAAATTACGCCAATCAATATAATTTTGTTTGTATATTTTTAAAAAATTGAACAAATTTCCATCTTGATTTATTGAATTGAATTAAAGATTGAAACTATAAGTAATAAGATTAAAATTAGTAAGAACAACGTTTTTTTTTTAAAATAAATGACATTTATAAATCAACGAAGTCAAATTGTCAGTAAATATCACAAAATATTTACAGAATACATAGAATCTAATACCAATGATGTTTCATTTGAATTATGGTAATAATGTTGATATATATATATATATATATTGAGCAAATAGGAAAATATTTGCTGAAATAAAATTTACATGTTATGGACCGACAAAGTTCATTACGTATACATAAAAGCTATCCAACGAGTTAAAATTTTATGAAAAACAAGAAGTATCTAAATGAAGAAATATATCATTTAATAATTAAGTCATCTGTTTATTACCTATTTCAACTACGTACAGTCTGAAAATTGTGTAGTATTTATGTATCTATATATTTATAATTATTGAAACTATATGTATATGTTTTAATTTTCACGATGAAGAAACTTTAAATATTTTAAAACCTTATAATTTTATCAATATAAAACGAGAGAGATGCAATAACATCGTGATAGTGGTGGGCCGAGTGCAATATACATCCATTCGCTTCAGTGGTTAAGTCAAATGAGGAAGCAAATTTCCTTGCTTGGATTTTAAATGCAAAGATATTTTTCAGATCACGTGATATTACTCAACAGATTTATAGCTCGCGATCACGTAAATTAGATTTGTATCAAAATGTAAGATTATCTTCCCAATGGAGGAGTAAAAGTATGGGAAAAATTAGAAAATTAAATTAAAGTTAAGGGAAATCATTATATATATATATATGTGTGTGTGTGTATTATATATGTATGAGTATGTATGTATATATGAGGAGAGTGAGATGCCAGTTCAGGTGTCATCTGCAGACCATGGCTTAACATTGCGATGTCCGTCACCAATATACTTCGCGTTGCTTCTAAACGCAAATCTTCTTGAAAATCTTCGCAATGATCATTCCATCAACAATCATCAAAGCATACATTTTATTTATTTTTTAATTATTTTTCCCCATATTCACTGAACAGAAAATTTATATCAGCCTACTGATTTGCTCCTTGAAGTGTTAGTGATCCTTTTTTGAATACTTTTCCAGAAATGTTGAAAATCTAATTAATATTGACTGAAAATTCCTACGAAGAATATGACAAAGAAGCCTTATCTGGAAAGGTTAAACTGAGTAAAATATTGTACGATACGGAAGAAAGAATATGATGTAATTATATTTTCTACGAAAAAAAGTTTAATTAAATGGCTCGAACTATTACTAGCATGACATTCTTTAAAAAGGAAGAAATTTATTCTAATAGGAAGCTCAAGAGAAAACGACGCAATGCTTTAGGCTGAATTCGAGTGTAAAGATAAACAGCCTCGCATTCCCAAGCGACAGACTGAATACACTGCTGATTATCGAAGTCTGTTGGTGGCTTATTTTGAGGCAGTCGCTGAGTGGATTGGTGGACTTTCGTTAATTTTTCAACAAGCAGAGGCCGCAATTAAGGCTGTAGGAAGAATGCGGGATTGTTTTTAGCGGATGGAGATTGCGGTAGAATGGCTATCGAATTTTTCGCATTCCTTTCGAAGATGCTTTGAATTTATTGGTAATTTAAGCAAATAAATAGTAAAACTGTGGGGCTTCGAAATAAGAAATACTATCGGCATTCAGTATATATGATAATAGTACAGAAAAAAAATTTCCTAAAGACAATTCATTCCAGCTCCTACATTTTTATAAAAATGAATATACATATCAGTCACAAATGCGAATAATTTCAATTCTTGGATGAAAGAAAATGTATTGCTTTGTATTTATTTACACGTAAATAGTTTGATTATTTGACATGCATAATATATTTTTATATATAGGAATAACTGCTTTTTCTTTGTTCTTTAGTTATTTGTTGTCACAGTACTTTTTTTTAAAAAAAATCATGATAATAAAAGTATAATACGAACAAGATGTGGTATACTTTATCTCAAAAAATTTAGTGAACCCGCCCGCTATAGGTGTTATATTGTTATTTCTTTCTCTAAAACGCTGAAACTTTAAAATAATAAAATAGTTAATGATCTTACATTAAAATTGTAAGTATTCCTGTGGCTAATTATAACAGCTAGTCATTTTGAAGCAAGTTTTCAAAGAATTTTTTGTATATAAGATAAAAAAAAAGTAATTTTTAATGAAAGCCCAAATGATTCTTAACTTTATAAGTCATTCTAATTTATAAAAGAGTTATAATAAACATACACTTGTTTGTGTATCTAATGAAAATCACATAAGCAAAGTAACTTTTGACAAATTGATCATTTTTACTAATCTACGAATATCATATTCTTAAAAACTAAATACATAAAGTGATTTTCTAACTCATCCACCAAATTTGCTTCCTTTTTATGTTATAAAAATATATTTAGATTTATACTTTTTTTTTGTAGTATGGGCATATAGAGTTAGAAATTAGAAACAACTTTAAAAATTTGTCGGTGATGGTTTTCTTTATTTCTCAGCTTGAATACAATTCTTCCGGGGAGTTATACTACTCACCTTTCTATTTATTTCATTACATGGAAATAATTGTCATTTTGTAACCACTTAAAATCTTTCTATTACTATAAATTTTGAATGTATCCATTAAATATATAAATTTATACTCAAAATATTCGCATATAAATTTTAGTAGAAAATTTTACTGTTAAATGATATAGAAGGTATTTTTATTGTTTATATATATGTACTATATTTTTACACCACATTTATATAAAGAATAAGTAATTATGATATAATAGCCAAAAGAGTCATATTTTCATAATTCTGTAGTAAAGCAAATATTTTGAACTCGGTATCAAAATATTTGCTCTACTACATTCTCGGGAGAATTTTACTGTCGGTATTTAAACAGAATATTATCTGAAATATCCTATTATCCCGCCTATTTGGAACATGCATGTCAACTTGTGTAATACTTTTGGGAACGTAAGTTTATATCCAGTAGAATTTGTTCCCAAATAAACTTATATGCTTCACTGTGCGCGCGTGTGTATATCCCATTCCTACTAAGCATCGAATTTTTCGAAATTAAGATTTTCATAATGCAAAGTAAAATTAACTAGTATTCAAAACTAAGACTTTTATTGTGAAAAGGGAGTGTTAGTTATCTATATCTATATTTTGGTTAACAACTTATTATGTACCTTATGATACATAATGTGTAATATGCAGAGTTATTCATAATGTATAATCCGATTTCAAAATTCTTTATTTTCATTAAAAAAACGACGCAGAATGATAATTAATACATGAATGCAAAGGAAAATATAGAAGTATTTCTTACAAGTTTTCGATAAAACTTCTTTTATTTACATGTATAAAGTCAATTCGATTTGTCAATTCTAACCAAACGCGTTATAAAAAGTCAGTGGTAATTGATTGCACAGCAGAAAAATCCTTAGTTTAAGTTCGAATAAATTTGTGAGTAACTTATGTTTTGCAAGTCCCCAAAGGAAGAAATCTCATTGCGCCATATCAGGTTCCTTAGGTGGCCAGCTGTGTAACATCAAGTCCTACAGTCCTCTTAAACGATCCATTTGCGAGGTAGTTCAGTAAAAGTTGCGAAAACAGCTTTCATGAAAAAGCTTCTTAAGGAACACACGAGGGCCTTATATTTTTCTCAATATTATAATTCCACAATTTTTCTTGGTAGTTATGTATTACTTATGATTCCATGTCATTGATTTTTAAAAATATGGATTTTGAAATAGGATTATTCCTTTTGAAATACCCCGCATAAACATCAAAAATATTTTAATGATATATTTAACATTACAGAATATCTGCAAAAGAAAGATATTAGTCACATTAGTTAGTAATTAGCAAATCTGAATTAGCAAAATTTTAAAGTAAAATGCTGTACTTGATTTTCTGATAACTAGTAAATTAGAATCTAGAGCAACGAATAAAACTCTAAGTATCTTGTAGACGTAAGACATGTTTTGATAGTTTATTAACACATCGCGCTTAGAAGCAACACGACGACTGTGGATCATGAACCTCATAATTTTGAGTCACAGTCAAATGATGAGGATGATTCTTGAGCTAACACTTTCTATTCAAACTTTCTCGCCATACCATGGAAGGACTTGAAGCCCCGACAGATTTAACTCACATTAGCTCCACAACCCATTGGGTATTTAGTGACATCTGGGCTCGAACCCACGACTCGATGTAAACAACGCCACCCGCGTGTCCGCGACCATAATCACTCAACTTCTGTGGCCTATTTAATTCATACAACCGTGGTAATCGAGGGTTCATGATCACGCCAACAGTCCTTGTGTTACTTCAAAGTAAAACTTTAATAAACAATCAAATAAAGCAATCAAAAATTTGCTGAATTCATTTTAAAGATAATTTTTCTTTCCAAATTGGATTAAATATCAGCGACAGATCACAAGGATTTAAATCAGTTAAGTAATTCCTCATAATAATACCAGCAACAGCGTGGCTGGTACCTCGAAATTTTGAGTCCGAATTACCTGTAAAATGTCAGTTTTGAATAATAAGTTTTTACGGATGAAAATTTATTCTTTATTTCTTCACAAAATACTCAGATAATAATAGAAAAGCGAGGGATCGGCTTAGGCACTGGCGTTATCAAAAGCGGGGGGAGATCTGTGTGGCTCTTTTCCTTTAGAGGGGTGTCACCTGATTCATTATATCTGTTTTAGTTCCATAACAAAATATCTATGGACAGAAGAAAAATTTTTTAAAAATCTATCTGAAAATTCAGTTGCAATTATACTTAAGTGTACACGATAATTTGTGCTAGAATCTAATTTCATATGTACTTTTTCATTAAATCAAAAAATAGAGTCTGATCACTGAAACCCTCAGGACTTATATTTAAATTTGGAAGTAGCAGAAATAAAGGAAATATTGGAACTGTAAATGCACAGCAAGGTAAAAAGTCCAGAGGGCATGGACCCTCTTCCTATATAACATGTAAAAAACATGTAAAAGTGTTTTTAAAATGCGCTAACATGCTGTTGTTTTGAGAAAAAAGCGTCAAAAAAAAAAGTATGAGCAAAAAATAAAGGATACAGGTTTAGCTTCAAAAGATTGACATTGTAATACACTATGATTAATTACATTTAGTTTGATTAAGGCATATTTGCATTGTGAAGATATATTTAATTTAAAATTTTATCGTCTGCTTTTAATAACCGAACAGAATATTATTGTTTACTTGAATAATTTATTGTTTGCTCTTATTTTAATATTTAATTTAGTAATTTGTTTTATAGTAAAAGTGTTTGTTTTTATTCTTTTTGTTGTTAAAATTGGCAAAATTTTTGTACTTAAGAATGTTCTGTTTGTGAAAATAAAAATGCATCATGAATTTGAATAAGGTACTTTCTTTCCTTAATAGTAATAGCTTCTGTGGAACCTCGGTCTCGGTAGTACGCCTACTTTACATAATTCTACTTTTTCGAGAACTTCATAGGAGGAAAAAAAATGTTAACACGTGTTAAAATAAGATTAGCTAAGCCAATATCAATTTTTATGCATTTTCAAGTGAAGAGTGGAAAATTTAAAATGAGCTACAGTGTCAATCTTAATTCAATTTTTATTTATGTTATATTAAAGTTGAATATCTCATAGTTTATATGTATTTTGAATAGAAATTTCAACTTTCATTAACGCTTGTCATTTTTAAAAATAACTATTATTATCGAGTTTTTTAATTGAATGAGAAAACATAAGAAAAAATTCTGTTCCATATTTTCCGTAAGAAAATGGGGTGAAAAAGTACCAATACTAGTGAGGCCACTGTGTTCAAAAGTCGTTGTAATCTTTAGATCACGATAAAAATTCCAGAAGTCCTTAAGATTTCATCATAATCGACTAAAAGATAAATGAATGGCTCTTGAAGCAATAATGACTATGGTAAATATGAAGATGTGAAATCGATTGTTAGTTACTTTATATTAATTACTCTACGTACATAATGTCAAGAGGGCTTGGGAATAGTTGTTTATTTTTTTACTTAAATATTGTTTTATGCGCATTCTTCCAAATATATAATGTCATTCTTAAAAAAATGAAATTCCATGATCCATCATCACATTTTTTTAGGAAATATTCTAAGTAAAATAATTTTTTAGTGTGCATATTTTCATAACATAAAAGCTACAGCTGGTAAAATTTATCTCATAAAATTCAGCAATTAAAAAGTTTCTGATGTCATACACAACCACTAAAAATCGGCATAATTCAAAAACTTTAAATTTTTTCCAAAGAAGCCACACAAAATTATTTTTTAATTTCCTACAATTTTTTTAAAGCGACATCTGTGCAGTTTTTAGAAAATTGTTAATATTTTATCTCTGTCACTTTTCTTGATTGATGAGCTTTACGCATGAAAAAGATAATAAAAAATAGTTTTGAAAATCACTAAAGCAAAAAATATCTATTCTCTCTGCATTTTTATAAAATAATTTTTTGCATTTTTTCATTAATGAGACATTACTTTTAGAAACTTAACTCCATAAGTATGATTTTATTCTACAACTATTTTACTTCTTTATTCTGTTCTATACCAATTCTGCTTCTGCTATGTAAGAAATTGAAGCTTGTAACATAGGCTATGAGCTATCTATAGGCTAAACTCTTCCCTTAACTGACATCTGGGTTTCTTTCTAACTTTATATTTAATATTTCATCCTCTTTCCATCCAAATGAAACATGGTTATGCAAATTAAGTTAACTTTAAAGTGATGTGAAGAGATATAATCAAGTCATATAAAGGCGACATAGAACTGAATTGAAAGATGGTTACGATAATAGGAAAAGCGTTCGTGTGAAGTCGCGGGAGTCTCTTGAGTGTCTACGTGATTTGTTGAAACTCGGTCCCTGCTCTATCTGATTTACTGTTTAGAGGAATTGCTCATAACGTATTCCGTTAAATATATTATTTGATATATTATAGAAGTTGTTAGTACTTGTAAGAAAGTAACTGTTTGAGGGCATTCTCCTTATTAGAGAATTAATAAACTCTATTTTAAACCATAACTGATAGGATTGCTAAATTATCGGCTTGCGACTATTTTATTTACTCTATCAGTGCTTGAACTTAAATTGAAATTTATATTTATGATTAGAGTACCAATTAAGATGGTATACGAGTCAGATAATAGGATTACGTCACAAGTGAACTGCAATTTTGTTATTGTTCCTAATGGTGTCCTTTGAAGCGGTCAACATAGTGACTGATATTTTGAATTGCACTGTTTTCTAAACAATTTTATTTAATTTAGTAATTAGCCATTTCTAAAGTTGTTAAGGTAATTTAGACGACGATTTTAGAATAGCGAAATTTCAAGATTCGTGAATTATTTATTTGTAATTTGTATAATCTTATAACTTTCTTTGAATTTATTTAATTATTTTGTATGTCTCAAATATGTTCTTGTTGTTTTACGTTTCAAAAGCTAATAATATTTTGAAGTTATCTGGTTAAATAGAAAGAATTGTTTTTAGTTCTCAGTACGACTTTGGTGAGTTCGGACTTTTACTCGAGCTTTGTAACTATGGTTGTTATAAAAATTGACTCCAGATCCTACACACTTCTCTACCACTTCTTACAAAATCAAAAATGTCAGTGAAAGGGAAGGTATTGGCATAGACTACAGGCTAATAAACTTTATAAATACATATGTAACACGTATACACGTAATGGTTATTTAACTTGTTCGATAAACAGTAACTCTAAACTTGTGCTTAGCAGGAGATTTTGATAGTGTCCATAATTTGTTTTTCATTATACAAATATTTTTTTTTATAATTTGTGACTTTATATACATGATGGTGGTTCAAAAAGTACTTAATTTTTCAAAGGAAAATGTATGTAACCAGTGTGTGCTGCCATTACACGCGTGCCAAACCAAATTCGACACTGATTCATAAGTTAGTTTGTGACGTATTTCCTACATTATGTATCTATACACCTATATTAAAAGCTAATTAAACAGTCAATAAGCTTAAAATTCTTGTTAAAGATGCGTAAGAGAAGTTCCTATCTTCTTACCTATTTTCTATCAAAGGATGTTCGAGATCATATCCTCTCTCGAATCAATTTTAATTCAAGTTTATGTTCAAAAACTAGTCTTAATTTACGAAACTATTCATTCCGATTCAAGCATTTCTCGATTATATCAGATTACATTGCTACTATTCTGATTAGGAGTCACTTCCAACCACTTTCACTATAAATGGTTAATCACAGTGATTCATTCCAAATTACATCATCTATCAGCCTGTCGTTATTCCCATCTACCTTTTTCCTTTTTAGTTCTGTTTTGCTTGCGTATCACTCTGCCTAATTCAGTTCACTATCCTTCTTATCTTAGTCTAATTTATCTAATCACGTTTCATTTAATCGGAAAGGAGTTGTAATTGTATTCAACTCAAATACTAAAAAGTCCCTTAATTAGTTAAGGGAAAATCTCAACGAATAGCTCAATGTCACAAGCTATGTTTTGGAAGGCATTTTCTGCTAAATCAAAATCTGATTGCTGTCGCGCCGATGGTTACCATCAATTAATCTGATGCGCATCATACAATGGAAACCCAGTAACAATCAAAACAAAGGTTGGTTCGATTGAATCTGTTCCAAGATTATCTCATTGGTCGGAAAAGTTATGGTGACAATTTTTTGGCCAGCGAAGTATTATACTCATGAATTTAATGAAGAAAGAAAAAGACAGACAATGGACAATACTACAGAGAGCTACCCCATTCCTATTTAGCATTCCCAATATGGCTATTTTTTGTACCGCATGCGTAAGTTTTTACCAAAAAAAATAATTATTATGGTTTCAAATCATATTTTCTGAAGAGTAAAATATAACTATCGGTGTTTCTTTGCAAAGGTAAATATAACTACAGAATACATTTTTGTTAGCTGTGTGTTTCAATGGTTCTTACCTATTTCTGGCCGTAAATTATATTTACTTGCACTTAAGGCATAACATGGAAGTTTTGGTAGAAAATCTACAGTTTACTCTATACATTTTCTACCATAATGTTGTAAAGATTTAATTAATGCGATTTATTTTCTTGAACGAGATGTGAGCAGTTGAAAGCAATGAAATATTTATGATGGTCACTTTATGATGGTCACTTTGTGTGGTTTATTTAGTAATGTTTTGTATTAGCGGTAGCCTGGAGGTTATGGTCGAGGGCCCATGGCCGGAGTTGTTTTCGTCAAGTCGTGGGTACGAGCCCTGATTCCACCAAAACCCCGCAGTGAGAGGGGATGATGTTCTTTAAAATTAATCGACGTTCCAAGTCCTCTCTAGGCAGGATGTGAAAGCTTAGAGATATGGGTGCCAGCTCAGATGTCATCCTCTTCAATTGACCAAGGATAAAATTACAAGGTCCTATGCCAATAATCATTGTGTGTCTTCTCAGTATAATGTTAGTAAACAATAACAGTAATTTCTATTGTTTTATTTTATTATGTCAATTTACTTTTCTCAGTGAGATCCTACGTACACACACACATTTCCCTTACGTATTTTTATATTTTTTTCAGTAACAGAAGTGAATACTTTAATTGATACTGAGATGAGGGGAAATTTATGTTATGTGAACTTTGTTTTTCTCAATAATGAAATTAAAATCAAACAATTTTAGAGCAATTGTACACATTTGATTTGAAATACGCTAAATGTTGACTTTAGTAATTCACTAGTTCACGAGTTAATTGAGTTGCAAAAGGCGTTTTCTTTTTCTCTTTTTTGTTTACCTCAATATCAGACTTATTTATTTTATACCTCTCAAGCAGAGATTTCATAAACTATTTAGTTAACTATAAAGTAATATTTAGATCTTCATCTGACTTATGTGAGTTTATGGCTTCATACTTTTTCTGTAACTCTGGAATTATTTAATTTAATTAAAAATAAGAATACCGTGCCTCATTATTTGACGATTATGTTACACTTTTTATTTCAAATTAAAGTGAAATTATAAATCAGTTTTAAATACGAAAAACATATTTGCTGACTAATACCAATATCCAAGTCATCTGGAGACCTTGGATAATAGTTTGAGAAATACCCATTAAAATATTTAGCTATATTCCTAACAGACTGAAAACTTCACCTTTAAATTACAGAGAATATTTAAGAATATTCTAAGTCACAGTCAGAATTCTGAGCTACAAAGCAATAATATTCACAAAAGTACTTTGAAGTTATTTAAATCTATACTTATGAAAATCAGTGCTTTTAATTAAAATCCTACCTTAATACATAATAATATTTATCTCTACTGAGCTTCTGAGTAAAAGTCCATTGCCGATTTTGTAACATATAACCTAACATATTTAAGGCATCCGCCTATCTTCAAAAAGGATTTCTTTAAATAATTGAAAAAATATGGCTAAAAACTTAAAAGATGGCTAAAAACTTAAAATACAACGTAATATTTGTATAAATTAATTAATTGTTTTAATATTTCAGCTAAAAAATAAATAAAAATAGCATTAAAATGACCCTTGTGCAAAACACCAAAACTGAAATTTAAATAGAGATATTTCAATTCTACAAATTTTATTGTGATAAATTGAATCTAATTTAAGATTTGTGCCTCTCTCCCAATTATAACCTTGAAAATAAAATATTTATAGGAATTCGTACTTTAACATACAGAAAAAACGTACAAATTTGTGACAAGTTTGACTTATATCATCAATGAAATGCAAAGTAACCGTATTATAACATTAGGAGAGGTTCAAATCCTGAATTCACTTTCATAGAGTATTCCAGGAAAGTTTCACAACATTATATACATAACTGTTTTTAATACGATGTTTTGCGCTGAAGCAAAATATGAAAATCTGGATTTTGAGAAAAAGCTGAAAATACATTTCAACCCAGAAACTTACCTAGTTAAATAAACATTTATCATTAAAAGCCCCTTGATTTGTAAAGTTCATTATCTGTATTACTGAAATAAGTTATCTTTTTCTTCCTGATAGTCTTTAAAATTTTCCCTACTCCTACATTTAACAGATGTTGTATAACGCTTCAATTTCCCGATTCAATTGTAATCCAACTTTTTGTATCCCTTTACAGTGAATTAGCCCGGATTTTCAATGTTCAGCTTATTTAAGACTTTTAAGCAGCCTTGATGTCCTACGTTAAATTGTATATTAGCATCATATGCACCCAATTTCACAGTTTTCAAACAAACAAAAAACTTAGTGCTCTTTATCATATTACACCATTAAGATATTCATTTTCATTTCGGGTCTTAGGAAATTCATCTTGCATATTGGAAGATCTTTTGATGACAATATTACGTAAAATATCTATGAAAAACAAATATTAAAGTTCCATTTCCGATAGCAGAATGCTACTTCCAGTTCTAAATTTGACACAGACTATTATTAAAATGCTTATAACTCAAGTGCTATGTAAGATAAAAACAAAATTGAAACTGTTCTAGAAAGCTAAGAAATCTGGCTTTAATAATAGATCATAAATAAAAAAATCAACTTTTTGACCGAAAATCGCGTTTTAAAGATAGGTGGATACCTTAAATGAAAAGGCCCGTGGTCGCAAGTTTTAGATATTAAACTTTTTTTTCTGCCCAAATTATAAGCATTTTGTCAATCCTCTATTCATCTTAATTGAAACACTAATTTTCTGAGGTGCAATCATCGCATGAGATAGATTAATGCATCTCTTCCAAACTCTATTCAAGGAAACCCGCTGTGTAGCGGGGTTTATGCACGTTAAATCATTTGACGCTCAAAGTCCTCTCCTTCACGTGGTGTAGAAGTTATGAGAGTTGAGTGTTAGTACAGGTGTTGTTCTTGTCACTTGACCTAGGCTCAAAATTTTGAGGTCTGCTGCCAATAATTCTCTTGTTGCTTCTAAGTGCAACGTTAATAGGAAATCAATCAGTCAATCAAAAAAATCTGTATTGTTAGTCTGACAACTATCACCACGAGGACAATACCGTCCACAGCTTCGTAAATATATCTTAATAATGTTTATCGAAGAACATAATTTATCTCGAAACACTTGTCTTCTAGGAAATAGCAAAAATGAAAACTACATCTGTGGAAAATTATTCACATAATTTGCGTGAAATGTTTCAATGAATGTAAGTATTCTACAATTTGCAATTTAGTAATCAGTCGATAAATATGTATCTCAAAAAGCCGCTGGTAATTTGAGAAAAAAAAAGTAAGCACTTTTGTTCAGCTTTTGCGATGATGGAAAGAATAAATAAAATACTTCAAGCGATTACCTTTTGCATCTTCATTGGATATATTATATAATTAATATAGTTCATCAAACTTGTTTACAAGAAGTTTCTAAATGCTTGAAGCGTAACATTAAGATATTATTTTATAAAAGTTTCGATACCTTTCTTTTAAATGTGTATTTCAATTTTAATATGGCCGAATTATTTAAAATTCAAAAAAAAATTCTTGAAAATATGAACGATTTTTAGTTCTAAAGAGATGAAAGTGAAAGATGCATTTATAATTAATTATTGAAGTATGAAATACGTTTTACAATATATTTTAAAATTTTGTTCGATCAGAATATGGTACAAAAATGTACAATTTTCAATTTTGGAAAATTGAAACAGAATTTATTAAATTTTGCAAATTTTTCTAATTCCTTAAGCGAATTATGTGTGTCCAGGAACGACGTTAAAAGGAATGATTCATCTTTTACATGGCTAAGGTCAATTTGATTAAAGGTTAAAGGTTTTATTAAAACAAATAGAATATTTTTACTTACATGATCTATATTTTTCGATTTTTGTTCTTAGCACATTTAACGTTTTACTTAAATATCTAATTCTGTCTCATTGATTCTCTTACAACTAACGTAAATTTCTACTTTAGTTCTCTGGAAAGTCTTTTACATTTAAATAGAGGTAAATAAAAGAAACAACGTACGAGATGCATTACATTTTGAAGTAAGTGCATTTATTAAATGAGATACTCGTAAGTTTATTTCGCTAGGTATGCTCAGAATTGTATTTTGCTTTTGTTTAATACTACATGGTCTAAAATAATTAAGAAGAAATAAGCTGACAATCAGAAAGTTAACATAAGTTATATATAAATTATACCACTGTCAAATATGTAATTGTGTCAAAATAGCAATCTTATTAGTGTTTCAAAAAGACGTAATAAAAATTACGCAAGCGTACGTTAAAGAGAAAAAATAAAATATTAAATATTAAGTTTATAAATACTTAAAATACAGACTTCTAAAATCATATTTGTTCATATGCTTTGCGAGATATTCAAATAAATCGTGAGAAATTATATTTTGTAGTAACTTTTTGGAACCTAATATGATAGTTAATTCTGTAATATTAATTCTCATTAAACAAAATACATTATGCAGCTATTATGTTATATGAAAGAAAACACAGATGAGGGCAATGTAGAAGAAACACTTGGAATTATAATTATTATTTTTATTCATGTAGTGTTGGCTCATAAGGACATTTTATTACGGACAGATGTATTTCGATGTGGAATAGACGTACAATCGTACGTAAAATTAAGAGAAATTGAAAATTATGTCTATTTTATTTACCCGATTAATTAATTTTATACACGTATTAACCCGAAGATACTAATGATGTCACACCGAAAAATAATGCAAGTGTTCAGAGTCGTATACGTAAGTATATACGCGCGTGTCTACGCAGTTAGTTATGACTGTGGGCGGGATATAAGTGCAAGAATGGTTATCACCGATTTGTGTGCTCTTACTTCTCCAAGACATTTGTCATGTTTGCTGTAAGAGTTAGGTAAATTTGTTAAGGTATCAAGTAAAAGGAGTAGTCACAAATGTATGGATGACGAAATAAGGTAAAGAATTGTCGGTATATTGGAGGCAGACGAATCACAAGTGCAGGTAGCTACAGAGATCAAAGTAACTCCCAGTGTCATCTGAGATTTGTGAAAATAGTTTCAGGATACTGGATGCATTTCGAGAATTGAACAAGGTCGACTAAGATTCACAACTCCGAATGAATATCGTTATTTGACACATTCAGCTTGGCGACATAGAACCTCTTCAGCTTCATAGCTCTCGCGTGAGGGATACGCTTCCATTGAAACTCAAATTTCATGGTCTATAGTTGCTCGAAGGCTTCATGAGAGAGGGATATGTGCCAGAAGACCCGTTGTTTGCTTCTCACTCGATGCAACATAAAAGAGAGCTTGTTTAGCATGGTGTAGACAACATGCACTTTGGACCAGAATTCAGTGGAGCACCATGCTTTTTACAAATTAGTCAAGATTTAGCCTAGACCTTAATTTTCGGCATACTTGTATCTGAAGAAAGCCTGGGACATGATACCATCAATTCCCTTATCAGGAAAGAAACAGTTTATTACTGTGGTGGAAGTGTAATGATTTAGGTAGGTCATTAAGTTAGACAGAATCACGCCCTGCATGTGTGACAAAATCTCCCTGGCTGATATGAGGTGTAGAAGGGAGATCTTACAGCCCTATGCTTTACTTTTTAGAGGTGCAATAGGTCTTGGAATTTTAATAATGAACAACAACTCTCATCCATATAGGAGTCTACTGATGATGACATGGAAAGTAAGGATATTTTCCGCATGGACAGGCCAGCCAACTCTTCTGACTTTAACCCTATAGAGAACGTCTGGGATGCTCTTGGAAGATTAATTGCATCTCGCCATTCCTCTTTGAGAACCATTTTGAAAATAAAAACTCTCAGGAGTAGAATGAAATGGATTGTAACATGGACTCCTCATCTGCTCCCTGTTCAGTATGCCTTCATGATGTGCAACCTGTCTGACTGTTAGAGTTGACCATGTCTCACATTTGGCTCTCATTTTTAGTTTGATATCACAACGTGGGTTTTGGACATCGCTGTACTATGAGCTTTTACTGATAATCACACGTATATAAAATGACTTCTGAATGGTACATCTCTGTGACTGTTATAATAATACAGAATTTCATTGAAATCCACCCATTACTTTTTTAGAAATCCGACATAACGTGCAAATTTCCTTAATTTTGAACATCGATGTATATAGATTTCTCACATAACGATAATGGTATTTATACTATTCTTCCTATAAAATATCACCTATCTCTGCTAGTGATTAATGTAGAGAAAATCAGCTCTTCAATATTTGTCTTTCAAAATATTCCCATAAAGTTTCAATAATATTGTGGTTTGTTGACTGAGGACATCATGGTAATTGCTTAAATTTAAACTTGTGTACAATAAACTAATTTGTAGCACACTTTGTTGTATGGATTTGAACACTATTAGCCAAAAACCACGTACAGTTACTAAGAAAGATTGTCTGCACGATTAGATGAACTTTATCCTAGAATACGCTCATATAGGTTTAGGCTGTTTTCTTTTCCGATGGTGGACATCATAGTGAAAGACGATTCGTCAGACCAAATTACAACTTTTCAAGATAAAAGGTTCTAGTTTTGGTATTTTCTGCACAGCTATATGCGTTTGTAAGCATTGATAAAATTAATGAAGGATTCTGCTCTCTGTCTCTTTGCAGCACGACCTTAAAAATTGATATGTGAAACTCCCAGTGAACTGTTATACTGAAAATTGGCTTTCTCGACAGATGTTTATACCAGTTGTTATTTGCTGAAGAGTGCATTTACGTTTTTGGCGAAAAAATCATGTCGTCGATTACTGATCCGAGTCTTACAACTTCTTTCAATGTCTTAATCTCTTCTTACATTTCTGCCTGGAATTCGTCTCTTATTAAAGTTCTCTCAGAGTCGGAATGGTCGTTACGTTTATGAATTTTCCATTATTCGCCGGTTTATATAGGACCCATTTCCTGATTCCATCATGACTTCAGGATGTGTGGTCATGCGCGTTTTCATATCGGACATCAATGGAATACTTTACGTCTTTCTTGGTGAGCTATTTTCAATGTTTCTGAATGTATATAACTAATTTTAACGCATGTTATGTATACTAACATAACATCTTCACTTATAAAATTGAAAATATTAATTTTCCAAATGTGCTATATGTACTGTGTATTTTCTCATTAGTTATATATAAAGATTAATTATATTTAACAGCATTTAACATTAATAACATTTAGCCTTTTTATTAATTTTAAAATAGTAATTAGTAAAATTAGTATATAAATAAAATTAACGATTTTAATTTCAATGTATTGTTCTCAAATATTTCATGCCATCAGAATTATATGCTTAGGTTAAATTTATTATTATTGTGTAAAGCATGTTACTCACTGTATTACTTATAACATCCAATAAGATTATTTTGTAATTTCATTATGTGTAGCGCAAACACATTACATAAAAATAAAAATCAAAAAGGACATTTTTTCTCCTTTTTTGAAGTTAATGTGGTTGACTTGTCGTTAAACAAGATAATTTAAAAGCAGCAATATTATATAGTTCAACAACAAAACCATAAATCAAAAATCTTTGTGGACCATATTTTGAAGTTGTTAAACTACACTTGTTACGGACACAATAGAACATAAAATTAAAAACAAAATTATGTTTCAAATATTTTGTACAAACCACATCTATAAATTATCAGATATATTTACATACGTAATTCCTCTGCGAATGTTAAAATGATTTATTGAATTTTATTGAATTTTTGAACACCAAAGTCTTAAACGCGCTGTACTATTTCTTTAATAATAATATATCTTGAATACAATATTCCTTGCCATCAGTAATTCACTTTGAAGAAGATTAAAATGCAGAAACTCTAAATCAACTCTTTGTAAAAATCAAATAATTCATCCTGTATCTTCTGAATCTATTCTTTTTGAATTTTCGGAAAGTACTTCAATGCAAAATATTTTCAAACAAGAAATTAATCTTAACTGATAAGAATAGAATTATAATGTTCTTCAACATATGCAAATAAATGTGCTCCTGTTTTATTGTTTAGTAATTAAACAAGATTAAACAAATTGAATACTTCACTTACTTAAACTTAATGTAAAAGAAAAAAAATACTTTTTTAACTTTAAGCCCTTTAAATTTAAAGTTCTTCCAATCCTCTTTTAGTTTGAAAAAAATACTTACATTTCAAGCGCATTTTAGCTAATTTAACTTTTATCGAAATAATTATATTTTTCTAGAAATAGGTGCAGCCTATTAATAAAGTTTTAATAATTTATATTTAAAAAAGACATTTTTTTAGATTGTAAATAATGAATATTTATTTATGCAATGAAATCTTTGGAGTATAAGTGTACTTTGTTTTCGCAAAATAATAATGAATTGTAAAAATTCTATGGTTAATAGTTCTGTTATTGTTTATTTACATTGTAGGATATTTACTTATTATTTGATAGTGAATATTAATGCCTCGAGAGTTTACTTAGGAGGGGGAAATGTCTAAAGAAATATAGAAATAAATTCTTTATTAAATTAAATTTTTAATCACACACACACACACACACACACACACACACACACATATATATATATATATATATATATATATATATATATATATAACATTCCTTTACACAAAAACACAAATTAAATATAAAATTCCTAAACTTTATAAAACGTTTAAATAATAAAAATGAGACAGAAATTAATACGATATACTGAAATGCTATTAATTGTTATATCTAACAACCCTCTCCGAATTGGTTAAGTATAATTTTTTAGTTTTGTAATGAATTCTTTACATAACTTACAGTATTTAAATTTAGAGAAATATGTCAGCTGCAGTGAAATACAGATATTTGATTTTAAGAAACTAGTTAAATTCCAATATAACATATTTCTACATAAGTATTGAAATTTGAGTGAAACTGATGCATATTTCTACGTTACAATTACTCAAAAACAAGTCGTAAACGTTCCTCGGTCAGTAATAGTTTATAACAATACTTTCAATTTAAACAGAAATATAGAATTCTTGGTTTGAAATGGATTCGAATATATCTATTTGGATTCTGGAAATAAGTATCGAATTTCTTTCATGTAACCATAAAATAGCAATTTCAAACCTTACAATACAACTCCCTGTGTGGGGTTTTTCTTCTTTTTTTTGCATTGAGTGGAGACAAAACGAAAAACCTATGAAACCATTCTTTTGCTTTGAATATTACACAGACATTCCTCGAATAAACACAGCTTTTTGATCAGAACTCAATAAAATTCTGTTGCGAATCTGAAATATTCTAAGTGACTATGGGTTACTATTGAGAAAATTAGTATCAGAAGTCTTATTTATTATATTGTACAGTCTAATAATACACAGATATTGGAAGCTCTGTACCAAATATCATTCCGCAAACAGAAAAAAGATGTAGCATAACTAAGACTTTCCATAAATGGTCTATGTTCCTTTAATCTTTTTTAATAGTGATCATTTAAAACTACAACAAAATTTCTAAAACAACTAAAACTTTAGCAATAGATTTTTAACAAAATTAAACATTTTAAATGTTTGCGAATCGCTAATTATTTCTTAGATTCTGAGCTTACTATTATACATAACTTATTAAGCAAAATTTTAATTTGAATCAATATAGTTAGAATGTATATTTGAAATAGTTATTTATGTGAGTTTTGGAAAATTATTTACAAAAGATATCTAAGCTTAAAATTGTGAAATGTTTTGTTACAATGACTACCCCTTTTGTAAACTATTTAAATAACTCGTAAGTTTATGGATATATTCATTTATTAAGAAGATGGGATTATTTACTTTTCAAAACATCTATGTGTTGCAACTTATCAGTTTAGAATCAGATCACATTAATTTCGTTCTCTCGGTTTCCATTTTTCATAACGTCAAAACTGCTTGAATATTTCAGTAAGAATTAATCCAATTTTTACAATATTATTGAGCAGTATGTTAAACCGATGAAAACAATAGACATTTACAATAGCTAAAATTTATAAAGCGTAGCATTTGTAAATATTAGCTTTATATAAATATTTGTATTTGTATATTTATATTTGCTTCCAATAATCTAATTTGTCAACATATTATAATATTGCCTTGGTTTTTCTGAAGATAGAAATACGATGACATTATTTTCTTTAATATATACAGGTTGCTACATTTCATCATTCTTTTGTTAACTAATTCAGTTTTAATCAAGAAATACAAATCATTTCTGCAACAATCAGCTAGCTGCTCCACATGATTTGTTTCAATCCTGTTTTGGAAGTTAAATGTTATTTATTAACTTCTATTTTTGTGAATGCGAAATCCCAGTTTCCTCATTAATAATTACCCGGATTTTGAATTGCTGCTAAAATATAAATTTAAGATTAGAAAACATTAAAAAAATTTGCGTTTATATTTCAGGTAAGTGAAAAACCCAACGTTTTCAGTTTCTCTTAAATAAAATTTTCATATATTTATTCATCGACTGAAATCGTACATACAAATTTTTTGTAATTAGATTTATACTATAAGAAGTTATTGACACCAAATTCTTCATCTTATTATCTTCTATTTCATATGTGCTCTAAATTCTTCTAATTTAAGAGAGATTTTCAAGACTTCTCAACAGAGATTCCTTCAGTAGAACATTATAGCACATCTATTTTTTCTTCCCGCTCATTATTTTGGTAGCCATTCAGTTTCTCATGTTTAAAATAATATAAAATGTCTTTTATTACCTTCAAATTTCGGTTACCGGACAATAATTGTTTTTCATTTGAAACAAAACTAACTAGTAATATGATTGATAAACTAGAAATTCATTTGAAAAAGAAAAGAATTTCACGTTTTTATAAAATTAATTTGAGCTTGAAAGATCTCAAGAAGAAATTTTTAGGCAGCCAACTATATTTTCAACTAATTATATGAAACTCAGTATAAAATTAGATTTTTAAAAATACTGCGGATTTAAAAACTTCTTAAAGAAAGCATTGCTTTGCATGAATTTAAACATTTTAATTTAAGTTTAAATTATGCAATTTTTTTTTAAATAAAAACATCTCTCTCAAGTTCACAACTTTTAATAAGATCATTAATCAGTTTTAGATGAATAAATATTGTTTTTCTACACCAGAATTTAAAATTTAATAGTACGAGTATATTTAAGAATTTTTTTTTCAAAATGAAACCCTTCATGCAGATTTTTTTATTCTCTTACGTTGATTCTCTTACTAATGCTGCTGTTCTCAACATGTATGCCCCGTGAGAATAATAGGTGGAATATATATAAAATCATATAAATTGTTAATTAAGCTTCTGAAATTATTAAAAATCATACACATACGACATTTTTTTTCAAAACAGATTTAAGGCATAAATATATACCAATCAAAATCTAAATTATTGGCAAACTAGTATTCATCATCATAGTATATAAATATGGATTCCTTTATTAAGTAGATAAAATGCTTGAATAAAACTACAATTTAAATATTCGACATCGAATACTACAACATTTTAGTTAAAGAAATGTAAACATTTCTCCAATTCTAAGCAATGTATTGATGCGAATAAGATTTTCTGTAATAATTAATATTAAAAGTAAAAAGTGATCATGGCTGTTATCTATAGAAAAAGATTTTAGAGCACGTCTGTCCAAAATTCGAACCTTCAAGCATCAAGCAGATATATAATATTAAATATTAAATAATAATAATAATCTGAAATATATAATATCCTATGTAAGCGTATCTCGGGAAAATTGGACAATAGATTAAAATATATCATGAAAAAAAGAAAATGGGTAACCCCTGCACTAAACTCTTGGCTACCGGAATGAGAGATGAAATCAAAAAGTTTCGAAGTAGGATTTTACGGCAATATATTTTAAACAAGAAATGAATTAGATTTAAGGGACGTTAATAGCATGTATATTGAATTTTTTTCAATGATAATATGTGTTATGAAATTAAATTAATAATTTTATTTTCAAATATGTTACAATGAATACTGTAACTACTGTATTAATATATAAGAATAAAGTGTAAAAGGCGAAAAGAATAAGGTTTATTATATTTCTCCTTCAAGTAAATAAATTAATATACATCGAAAAATCATGATATGGAATCTAAAAGTGAAATAAATTATTTGTTTACTTCAGACTGGAATGACTAAGTGCTGTGTAATTTTATGATGGTAAATGAGTTTATATGATAAATTATTCAGATTTCGTGCGAAATGAAACCTTTTATCTTCACAGTTGCATAAGGAAATATCAGATTTCTTTCACCGTCATTCACCGATTTTTCTTTATATTCATTCATACTTTATCTAGAATCATTGACGGGTCTATAGAGAATTGACATAATGATTGAAAACGTTTTCCTTGAATTCTTGATAAGTTTGAGATACTGGCTTGAATATTAGTCTGATTTCAAATAATCTCTTTAAAAATGTTTGTATTTCTACTCAGAATTAATTTGATACGCATACATAAAATAAAGAAGGAATAACTAGCTTTCTAATGTCTATTAGTTTATTTCATTCTCAAATCTTGATAAATATATTAATATATAAGTGGATTATAAATGTGGGGGGGGGGGATCTAAGATTAGACCAAAGGCTTTAATTGATTGATTATAAATTATCTAAGTTTCTATCAAATTTTCAAAGTCATGAAATTTACTGTTCTATCTCCAT
Organism: Nephila pilipes; assembly: GCA_019974015.1. Classification (NCBI taxonomy): domain Eukaryota; kingdom Metazoa; phylum Arthropoda; class Arachnida; order Araneae; family Nephilidae; genus Nephila; species Nephila pilipes. The sequence continues at coordinate 104,954 of BMAW01068915.1, read as the reverse complement.
TCAATACGATTTACGAAATTTTATTAAATATGCGTCATTTCTGCATATAAATGTTTCAAAGGATTTATAAGTATTTTCAGTTCGAGCTAAATTTTTATAATCCTGAAATATTTCTAAGCATTTTTTATCATTAATTTAACGTCATAAATTTCATTAAAAAGTGACGAATGATAATATTGTTTTTAAAAAAATTTTGAAAGATTTATACTGAAAGACGATAAATAGATAAAAAAAAAAAAAAAAAAAGAATACAGCTTTGTAAGAAGAAAATAATCGTGGAAAGTTAATGCACTTCCACATGAATAAAAAACATTTAAAAATATTCAACATCCATTGATCTTTCATGAAAAAAGCAAAAAATAAATCTTTAAATGCATAAAACGTAAAAAATTTCAAAATTCGTGCTTTTTCCAAAAATGAAAATAAATAAGAAAAAAATTCGTAAACTAGAAAACAATACTACAATTAATTTTTTTTTTTAAAAAATTACTTAAGGACACATTAAAATAGCAACTACTTTTAAGTAATCCATTTAAAAAAATGCACCTTTAAAAGTGCATTTTTTTAAAAGCACATCAGTACATATCGCCTGAAAAAACGAAGCATTTAGTGTTCAATAAAACAAAACTTAGATATCCGGGAAAAAATAGGGTTTTGTTTGCGAACAAAAGACAAAGAAAGAAAAAAATGTATACACTTTAAACATATAATTTGACATTTTTTTTTCAATATTTTACTATATCTCTTTTGATATTTCTGGTACTTCTCTTTTTATTTACATTCTTTTGAATTATATGTAATTTTTCATTTACAGTTAAATTTGAAAAATGTATTTTCCTTCATTTTTCTGTTTCAATATTTATCGGTCTATTCTTACGGTTTGATATATGACTTCTTTCTTATATGTTTCAGTTGTGATTTTTTGCATATTGTAATAATCATAGATTTTGAAAATAACTTCCAAGTTTATTTGTGACCAAACATTTTTGTAGTTAAATTACATATAACTTTCAAATTATATATATACTCATGGACAAAAAAAATTAGCACACCAAGAAGGAGTCGGCAAAATGAAACGAAATTTTACATACGTAATGACTATTTTGATATAAGTAAATGATTAGAAAATCAAAGAAAAAAGATCATTTATTTCAGAGAAAAAGGCAAAAGAACGGAGGATTTAATACCCTGTTGAACTCCCTGTAGCGCGAATGCACGATGCGATACGATCGGCCATTGAGGCATACAAGTTCTGTATGATGTCTTGAGACATTTCGTTCCATATTTGCTGTAATCTTGCCTCTAGTTCGTTCAAACTCATGGGATGCCAAATTCGCCGTCCCAAATGATTCAAGATATGCTCGATTGGAGACAAATCTGAGGATAGGGCGGGCCAAGGAAGGGTAGTAACAGTGCGGAGACAGTCTTGTGACACCCTTGCCGTGTTAGTCCGAGCATTGTCTTGTTGAAAAATGGCTCCTGGGAGCCATTGTATGAGTGGCAACACATGTAGCTGCAGGATGTCATGGACATACCGCTGGGCTGTCATGGTGCCACGGATCAATACTAGGGGTGACCGTGTATTGTAGATAATGGCACCTTATACCATCACACCAGCTGTGAGAGTGGTGTGCCGCTGAAAAGCAAAGGCAGGTTGAGGCGTTCACCCCGGGGTCTCCACATACGATCACGATTGTCATCACTGCTGAGACTTAATCTGGATTTGTCGCTAAAGTCTACCTGGTTCCATTCTACTGCAGTCCAGCTTCCTTGTGCGGGGCACCACTCCAAACGGTGGCGTCGATGGGTGGGCGTCAAAGGCAGCACACGTAATGGGCGCCGCGATCCCAACTGTCTTTCAGCCAGGCGCCTTCGTATGGTTCGAGAAGACACAGGGGCTCCTAGTGAAGGTGCTACCTGTGCCTGGATGGCGGCCGATGAAGCAGTTGGCTGTACGTGTGCATTTCTTACGATGTGGTGGTCTTCTCGACGACTAATATGTCGAGGGCGTCCTGAGAATGGTCTTCGTGTAAATGACATCTCTCCGATCCACTGGTCCAAACACCTCCTCACAACAGAATCAGAGCGGTCTAATTGACGAGCTACTCGCCTAGCTGACAACTCAGCTTCCATCATGCCAATGATTCTCCCCCTCTCAAACTGCGACAGCTGCTCATATTGTCTTCGAAAACTGCGTAATTGCATGTCTACCTCAGCTCTTCCTTTGTAAATGATTCAGCACACTCAAACAAGCCTTGGTTACCTGTTATATACTCCACGGAGAACGACGCTAAACGCCTTCTACCGGCTATACGTAATGCGCAATCACGCTGCATTTCTAATCATTTGCATATCTCCTCGACATGTACCGTCATGCCAAGTTTCGTTACGATCCCGCAATTTTTTCTTGGTGCGCTACTTTTTTTGTCCATGAGTGTATATTGCATTAATTTTTCACTTAGAGCAAACACGGCACTCGTCTTTTCCCGAGATTTTATTCACACTCAATTTTTCGTGCAAAATTTAAAACACTGTACTTTGCGATATACCAGTGGCCTCAACTATTTCGTGCACATTGATTCGTCAATCATTCTAAGCCATATCGTAGATTTTGTCAATCATTCCAGGAGTGAGTACTTCCTCTGGGTGTCCTAATTGACATTCATCTTTTGTGGACGTAAAGCCTCGTTTAAGCTCATTTAGCCAATTGTGAACAGTTGCAAACACAGGAGTAGATGTGCCGGGAACTTCATCTAACTCATCTTTGGAAGCCTTTTAAATATAAGTATTTAATCACTCCGTTCAAAACTTTTCCTCATTTTTTTTAAATAAACACTAGCTCCTTGCTTCAATCGACAGTAAAAATGAAACTGTGTGATGGAAAAAACTGAGGCAGCTATCTATGATACTTACTAAAACCAACCATTTTTGATGCTATAAGTACCCTCTCTGGGATTTTCTGAGGACTTTCTGAATATATATTTATATATTTATATATATATACATATATATATATATTTATATATATATATTGTATAGAGCTCGTGCCAAAACAGTAAGGATGTCACTTGATCTAATTTGAGTTTAAACCGCAACTTTCATAATTGTTATGTCATTGAAACAGATTTGGACATTTTCACAATGTTTTTCACTGTAAATTGTGAAATAATGAGGCTATAATTTCAGCTTAACTTAAGTGAGTTACAATCTAACAATCATCTCAAACAGTTGTATCTCAATGTTCCAAAATTAGAGTTTTACAAATCGTTATCGAAAGCAAGTTTTCCGAATCGTTATCGAAAGCAAGTTTTCCGAATCGTTATCGAAAGCAAGTTTTCCAAATTTAATATCACGCTCATATAATCATTGCTTCATCTTATATATGTGGACAAGTATTTTCTACCATTAAACTTAAGAAGAATTCTATTAGAAATAAACCACAGATGAGTATTTAATATCAGAATGTGTGCATCGATATTTAAACCGGAATTTAAGGAACTCTTATATATGCAATTGCAGTTTCTTTCATTATATTAATATTCGTATTATAATATTTGTTTCCACTTTTTAAAGTCTTAGAATATATTATATTGGTTCACTAAGCTATTTCCTTCTTCTTTTTTTTTTTTTTTTTGCCATTTCCCAAAGAAGTTTTCCCAACACTGTTCTAGATAAAAGAGTAGAATAGAAAACTGGGATGCTTTGAAAAATTCTATGTGTGTGTGTGTGTGTGTGTGTGTCAGTGGTGGTGGTAGTGCAGCATTATATTGATATTTTCATATTTCAAACTGGAACGCGCGACAATAAGACAAACAAAATAGCCTCCGGTATTTGAAATGGAAAGTTTGAGTTTCAACATAAAAACTAAAATTCTAGGCATAGCTTAAAGAGGTACTGAAATATTGCAATATGAAACTTTTAAACAACGGAAAAACATTTTTCCTTTCGTATCTCACAAAAAATATTTTGAAGAGATTTTTAAAAAAAGAATATATAATGTGTGTTAAATGTTGCGCAGTCTTTTAACTCTTAATGATGTTAACATCTATGTTTGAAAATAGTTAATTTATTGATAAGGAAGTATGTTTTTAAAAAACTTTTATAATTCTAAGTAATATAACCCATGATGAGAGCTTGGAATAAACAGATATTGAGCATAAAGAAATAAAAATTGGATATCATGATGATTATTACTTTTGATATATAATTGATCTTTTTTAAAGTTATTTTTCGGTAACTAAGTCTTATTTAACCCTCTCTTTTTCCGAAATGCTTACAATATTATTCACAAAATTTCCTCTTAATTTCTATTTCTGAAAAATAAATTTTAATTCCTCTTTGATTTATAAATATCTTTCCTCGCATCAACCCAAAATTTTCAAAAGCAACTAATGAAAAAATAGATACAAAATTTTACGATATGATGGTATTTTAATGTCCCAACATTTTAATTTACCTACAATCAAAAACACATATACATTTATATCTCAGCTAAATATAATGCAATTATGTAAAATTATGTATTTGAATTTCATCAATAAAAAGTGATGTATTATCTAATTAAGAATTTTTCCAAGCATTCTCCAATTCTCTTTTCATTAATATTATGCATTAATAACTATAAGCCACATTTAATGCTTCAAACTCTCTCTCTCTCTCTCTCTTTGCTTCATTTGAATTCGCGGCTCAATGAGTATAATTTTTTTCTAATCACGCAAATATAATGAAAATAGAACAAAAGTTTACAAATACTTATAATAATACCATTTAAATGCAACGAAACTGAGATTGTGTAACGACTTAACAAAAGAATTTCAACAAAAGAATAATTTCACACACATTAAAGCAAAGAGAAGTTGGTACAAGAAAGTTTTTTTTCCCGATAATCAACGAAAATCTCGTATTAGATAATGGATGGTTTTCGAAGTTGAGCTATATTTCGTAACAAATAGTTACTCAAATGGTTCTTGAAATAGTTTCAGTCTGACTTGAAATCGTCATTTCGTTTTATCGTAATCATTATATCCTCCGTGTCGAAAGTAACAACAAATGAAGAAAAACACATTCCTTACAAATACTCTGAAGACAAAGAGAGTAGTTTTAGGGAAATAGTCTTGAATACACTAGAAAACTAAGAAATAGAAATGTCTTAGCTCGTGACGTTGAGTTCGAACGCAATTTTATCTTTAATTAACTATTTAGGTCACTTTCTAATTGTGTTTGAATTCAAATAAATTAAACGTGATTCAAGTAAATTAGATTTAAATTATGAATAGATTTGATCAGATGCATATATAAGCTTAGAAGAATTTAATATTGAGATTGGAAATTAGTTAGGCGAATAGTTAATTTAAGTGAGACGTCTCATCCAACTCTTACGAATATAACAAAGCGATCAAAGGATTATTAAAAGAAATAGGTATAGGATTTAGGAATCCATTCCTCAATTTCTGCTCGTCTATTCACTAGAAACGAGTGAATCGGTAAGAGAAAATTTTATTTATTACTACAAATGATAATTCAATCACATTTAGGCCAGTAAGCCGTAGACAAAGTCAATAAAAATAAAATATAAACATTCATAATTTGAATAAAAATAATTAGTTATTGTAAATGAACTCAACTCTCCTTTATGTTAATTATGTATATTTGTTAACTAACTATTAAAACTTGGTAATAGAAAATGAAGATATTAATAACCAGAAAACAATATAAGCTTATTTTTTAGGATCTGGCACTCCTTCTCTTGTTTAGGACATACCAAGAAACAATATTTCGGATTTTCATAAGTACCCCAGTACGTAAATTAACCGCTATAAGCAGAAAAAAATATAAAGCTATAACATCTGAAGTACCGTGACCTATCAATAATTGAATTAAATTAATATCAGCTCAAAATTGTAAATATTTTTTTCTGAATATTACTGCAGAAAAAAAAATTTTTTTGAAAATTGTGCATTTTTCAGGTGAATTATACTAATAACTCAATTCTTCAATGTTTCTTGTTTTGTAGAATATTGTTTCCCGTACGAAATAATTAACTGTTCTCTCATTACAATAGTTGCGAACATGTGTGAAGTCGGTAAAAACATGCATTCTGTGCAATATTCAACTAAGAATTGTTTCTCAACTGATAGATATTCAATTTTACCGATATTCCATATGAATGGTATACAAACACTGCTGGCCATTAAAATTACAACACCGTGAAGTAAAGCAAATACAAAAAAATATATTTATTGCTCGTAAACAGTATAACATGAAGACATAATGATTAAATTTGTAAGCAGTTTGAGGGGTTACAGTTGTGCAAAGTTAGTAGAAACAACTGCCACCCCTGACAGTTAAAACGGCTCTTACCCGGATAGGTATGGAGCCGAACTGGACTTCAACGACAGAAGCGGGCAACTCATTCCATGCTGTTTCAAGTCTATTCCCCACTTCACCAACCATATTAGCTAGAGAGGAATGGTGGGTCAGTCTCCCAGCAACCCGTGATCAGATGTTTTCAGTGGATGACAGATCTGGAGACCATGCAGGCCACGGCAAAAAACGAATACCCTACGTATCGAGGAAGGTCAAACACGACATGCAACATGTGGCCAGGCATTATCTTGTTGGAAGATAGCGTTTGTCGTGAAAATGTCGTGTACCAATTAGCTGCCCAAGCCAACACACCTATGCCATTATAGAATGCAAGCAGAAAACGAGTGGTCTCCTTGGAGCCTCCAGACACGTATGCGGCCATCAGAATACTGCACACAGAATCGGAACTCGTTTGAAAAGACGGAATTGTCCCACTCCTGCATCCAGCTTTGTCGTCCGGTGCACAAGAGTCACCATCTCTTTCTATGCTGCATTCTCAAAGAGAAGCTGAAGTAATAATCTCAGTGCTAACAATTCCCGCCGCTGAAAACGTCGTCGCAGAGCACGCGGGGATACTGGGCGTGCTACAAACATGCCCATTTTCTGTCTAATAGTCCGTGATATGGTTGTATGGTTTTGCAGGACCGACCTCACAATATGTGTGTCCTCTCGAGGGTTAGTCAAGGGAGGACTTGGAGATCATGCATGCAGTTAAGTATGACCCTCAATAACCCATTGAATCCATATTCACATGACAATGGTTGAATTTCGACCAGTGAGAAGGGCAATATCATTGAACGATTATTCACCCTCTCGATATGTGACCATGCTACCTCTATCGAATTCCAACACTTGCCGATAGGCATTTTTTTTTCTTATTCGAGGCGTTTTACGATATTCTGCTGAAACTTTAGCTTCACAAAGCACTTTTCGAATGAGAAATCCGCTGTCCAACTTTTCTTTTATCTTTTTTTAACTGTACGATTGATAATACCCGAGACTTGGAAATAAAGGAGATTTATATTGAAAAGAATATATAGAGATTATTAATGAAAAACAACAGAATATCATTGCGGAATCATCAGAATATCAATTTAAATATTATTAAAGATAAAAGACTTTTAAAAAAATCATGAAAAGCGGTACCAGATTTAGGCTCACGATTTCTTAAGATTGCAATTAATAACCAAACTAATGATGATCTTGATATGGGCATTACAAAATTACAAAATTCTTAAATGTGGTTTTAATATTGAAGCTTTTAATGAATTTAAGCGCCGTATTAGCAAGTAGATTAAAAAATTAAATTTTAATTCTTCTTAGAGCATCTATTATAAATAAATGTTTTTTATCCCTCCTGCGTCGTCTTAAATGTGCTAGTTTACTAACTATTTGCATATTCTTTCTTCCTTTGATGTGATTTTTACGTTCGTCAGATCATTCCTTCCAGGTGTTTCAATTTTAATGGCCAGCAATGTATTTTTAACCAGATACCCACAACATTTTATTCTTTCAGTTTTGATATTCCTTTATAGATTGAAAAACAACGGATAATTTTCACTCTTTCAAATAATATTATGTGAAAAAATTATTAAATAACGAGTAATTTTTTTTTATCATCACAATTACCATTTTAAATCAATGTGCCAACTTTCAAAATAGAACTCAAAATTTCTAATAATACTTAATAAAACTATCCATACAAAATCTTTCGAAATCCTTATATGTATTGCATTAAATTTAAATAAACCTATTTTCACTTTGTACCTCGCACTGTTATTACATTCCATGCTGAATTAACTATCGCATTTTAGACAAATATATATTCATAGTATGTCATAGTTAAGAAATACAAAAAACAAGAGGATTGCAAATGTTTTAAAAAATAATCATGATTGAAATTATTTTTTCCTAATTATTAAATATTTAATAAAATATTTTAGCTTGAATATGATATTGAAAATTCTAACTAATCCTTAGCTGAAGTTTGAAACCAAAAAAACATGAATACCGATTTGTTAATCCAGTTCATAAGAATGAAGAAACTCTATTTCTAGATGGGTGAGAATTGCGTAACCTCTGAATTATTTGGAGATTCTTCGAAGGGAGAGGCTGAAGGGATTTCTAATTTTAAAAATGAATTGGAGGAGGAGGAAAAATCATTACATTTGGTCTCTTCTTGGAAACATCGGGCTTTTCAGTGATTCTATGGTTGCTGTGGATTATATTTGAGAATTAATAAGTTTTGCAGATTGCTTCTGCTGAATAGAGGAGGCTCCTCTCTCTTTCACTCCAAAGTATTAACCTCACAGTTGCAGTAAAGCTGTAACACCCGACCGACCCGGGAGTCCTCTTGTGCCATCACTAATTTCAAATATTAAATACTACGACACAAATAATTACAGAATCACCAAAACAACTTTTACAATTTATTAGTATATATTTACTATGACACCAATAATTATGCTCTCCAGGTTAAGCTTTCTAACACCTTAGTTCAACCCGCCAATAATAATCTAACAGACTCTTACCAATATCTTTTATCGACTTCAACTCCGAATCTGGAACAACTGTTGAAAATACTAGATCGAATCTTTTTCGAGTAATCTTTACTCGAAGCCTCAATACTAGTCTTTAATTCCACCTTTCTCTTATATAGCACTTAGACTTCACCTCCTCTCACTACAACGCCTCTCTGATCCTCCTTCAGATACTCTACTCCTTCAGATGGAGTTTATATAATTCTTAATTCGACCGCTTCACTTCATTCCTAACTGCTTTATATATTAACATTCTTCATCACGTTTCATTTTTGGTTGGGCAAAGGTTGTTTAGTGAAAGCAATCAATCTCAACTGAAAGTCCCCAAGGTTAGTGAAGAGAAACCGAGAATAGCCCAATGTCACAAAGCATAACAATCTCTCCACACAAAAACGCACATTAACTATTACCAGCGGTCGGCGAGTGGCAAGGACAGCGGATACTGTCCTGCCGGCCTTTAAAATGAGTTTAATGGACGAGTAAACAAGGTATTTGAATTCATGGCTAAAATAAGAACACCATTTTTTTTAGCATCAAGTCTATTTATTCCTTTTGAATGAGAAACAACCGATTTTACGTGATAATGAATGCCATTAGAGTCCCTGAGTTACAGGAAATACTTTTGAGGAGACCTGAAGCGTAGCTTCGGCCTTCAATGGCAATGGAAAAGAAAGCGATTTTTACCTTGCTTCGAATTTATATCTTGGAATTTTCTTTAGATCATACGGTATTGGAGGAAGAGATCTTGGGGAACTTCAGCGGTAGATGAAAAGTTTAGTAAGGATAATCCATACAGGTCTTAGACGTTCCAATAAGCTGATTTCGCAGATTTTAAGGCTCGCGTGATTCCATAAATTAAAAGCTTAATTGGAATGATATAAGA
>BMAW01068915.1:51584-95065 GCA_019974015.1 Nephila pilipes | reverse complement strand
ATATATATATATATATATATATATATATATATATATATATATATACTGCTGGCCATTAAAATTGCAACACCTATAAAGAATGATCTCATGAACGCTAACATCACACAAAAGGAAGAAGGTTGGGATATGCAAATGATTAGTATTTCAATTCGTTTAATACGACGCAGGGTAGAGAAAGGACATCTGAAGTACTATATAAAGGAAAAGTTGTATAGTGGATTTTTTATTCGGAAAACGCTCTGAAAGGTTAGAGTTTGCTCAAAATATCGTATTATGCCTCGAATAAGAAAAAGAAAAGTTTACTAGCTGGAGTCCGAATTCGATAGAGGCAGGATAATTGACTATCGAGAGTGTGGAATATCGTTCCTTGACAATGGCGGTCGCACTGGTAGGAATCTAACCACTGTTATCCGAATATGAATTCAATGGGTTGCTGAGGGTCATACTTAACGGCATGCATGATCTCCAAGTCCTCCCTTGACTTACCCTCGAGAGGACACACATTTTGTGAGGTCGGTCCTGCAAAACCATACAACCATATCACGGACTATTAGACAGAAAATGGGCATGTTTGTAGCACGCCCAGTATCCCCGCGTACTCTGCGACGACGTTTTCAGCGGCGGGAACTGTTAGCACTGAGATTATTACTTCAGCTTCTCTTTGAGAATGCAGCATAGAAAGAGACGGTGACTCTTGTGCGCCGGATGACAAAGCTGGATGCAGGAGTGGAACAATTCCGTCTTTTCAAACGAGTTCCGATTCTGATGGCCGCATTCGTGTCTGGAGGCTCCAAGGAGACCACTGGTCTCACAGACCATTAGTCAGGAAATTGGCATGTTTGCAGCCTACCCAGTATCAGAGCGTACGCTGAGACGACGTATGTAGAAGCATGGACTGTCAGCATGGCTGCATTTACTTAGCTTCCTTTGACAGTGCAATATAGAAAAAGACGGCGACTCTAATGCACCGAACGACAAAGCTTCAAACAGGAGTGAAGCAATTCCGTCTTTTCAACTGAGTTCTGTTTCTGCGTGCAGTATTCTGATAACCGTACACGTGTCTGGAGGCTGCTGGGCCGCGGTAACCTAGTGGTCATGGTTTTGGATTCGTGACCGGCGATTTTCGTTCATTCACGGGTTCGTGTCTTGACCGCCAAAGACCCGCCGTGTTAGCTAGGGCTGATGCACGTTAAATCTGTTGGAGCCCAAAGTCCTCCTATTGGCATGGTGTGGAATATAGGAGAGGGGAGTGCCAACTCAGGTGTCGTCCTCGTCACTTGGCCGAAGTTCAAAATTATGAGGTCCATCTCCAATAGCCCTAGTGTTGCTTCTAGTGCGGAGTTAATAAACACTAAACTAAAAACTAAACCGAGGAGACAGCTAGTCCCATACTTGCATTTGATTTCGGCGTTGGGCCCTGCAACTGGTGCGATGGCTTGGGCAGCCATTGGGTATACGAGACGCACTTCTCTAGTACAGATTGAGGTGATTTGAGCGCATATTGGTACATTTCTGACATCTTAAGCCCGGTGGTTGTGCCCTATCTTCAAAGCCTGCCAAACGCTATCTTCCAACAAGATAATGCAAGGCCACATGTTGCATGTCGTGTTTGACCTTCCTCGATACTCAGAGTATTTGTCTGTTGCCCTGGCCTCCACGGTCTCCAGATCTGTCACCCACTGAAAACGTCTGGACATGGATTGCTGGGAAACTGACCCACCACCCCTCTCCAGTTAATATGGTTGTGAAGTGGGAAATAAACTTGAAACAGCGGGGAATGGGTTGCCCGTATCTGTTTTTGAAGTCCAGTTCGGCTCCATACCTAACCGGGTAAGGGCCGTTTTAACGGTCAGGGTCGGCACCACAACTGTAAACCTTCAAACTGCTTATAAATTGAATCATTGGGTCTAATGGCCAGCAGTGTATAAGATGATAGAATTGCTTGATATTTTGTTGAGTTAATTTTTTTATTGATTTTCTAATGATACTTTCTTTTTAAAAAAGGAAAAAGTTAGCATATTTTAGAATTTAGTTAAATAATTATAAGGTTTTGAAAAATATTACATCATGTGTTGTGTATAGTTCCAAAGTTGAAGTATTTACTATGGCATATTTTTTAGGTCAAAAAGGGTAATCAGTAATATTGACTACACTATCACTACAGAAAAAATAACAATGGAAAGGGTCAAAATAATCCCAAAGTTTTTGAAATAAAAGGTGGTACTATTGGTTCAGAGACTGATAAAGCCCTGAAAATGCCCGCCATATTAATTCTTTTGATCCTGATAGTGGGGTGAATATTGAATTGTTATTAAATTACTGTAATCAGGCATGTAAACACATTAATAGAGATAAAGAATGGAAATTAAAAATTATTTCAAAAAATTTATGGACTCTGTATTAACTCAATATATTGATTCATGCTTCATATTTCTCATATTAATGATCCTTGTTGTGTTTTAACTGAGAATTTTATGCAGCCTAATGTAATTAACTTTACCGATATCTCCTATCATAAATTTAATTTGAATGAGACTCTAGCAGAATACTTTCATAAGAAATTAAATTGTTAGGAGAAAATTGGGGCTTTCATCTCAATTAATTTTAGAAGGTTTAATAGATGGACTGCGTACACATGCAAAGCAATTAGTAATCTTCAAATCACTTTACTCTCCGTTAGAAAAGTTTACAGTACTTGCTAAACTTTTTAAAGTATAAGAATTTTTTCCTCTTATCCAAGTAGGGTCACAAATAATAAACCCAAAATTAGAAACAGACCAAATTTTAATAATAGACCACATACACTTTTTATAAACAGATAACAGCCCGAACTTATATCAAGAGTACCAAATTATTTCAGGTCAAATTTCCAAAATTACTGGAGGACGTATTCAAAGAATTTCATCTATCTTCTTCAAAATTTTGGCAATACAGGATTTCGACCCAATCCTAATCCTCACTTTCAGCAAAGATTACCAACTTACACCTATGTAATTTGCACAAGACAAGGCATTCAAATTGCATATAATTGGAAACAAATGTGTCCTTTGAACCAACCCAATTTTAGGAGTAATTTACTAATATCTAACTGTGTTTCCAAGTGCTCAGGAAACCCTGTTAATTCTAAACAAAATCTCAAAAAAATTTAATACACCTCTACTGAACACATGGCTGAGTACACAATGGCACACAATTATTAGTGTCCCGACACTTATTAACCAATTCACATATTCCAAAATCCATAAGTCTAGCTGATTTTTTTATTATTTTATTTTTTAATATGTTTCATCTTTTGATTATGTGTCAGTTTTTCCTTTATTTTATTGCTTGTTCTAAGGCTTTTAAAATTTTAATTTTTTTGCAATAGTATTATATTTCTGATAGATGGCATTAATTTATTTGGTTTTAATTGTGGTGAAATATTTATAGGTTAATGTTAAAAAAATGTATTGTTATAAAAGTTTGAATTTGATTAATTTTAACTAATGTTTATTATATAATTATATTGTTAAATATGCTTCTTTATTTCTTTGTTTTAATTTTTTTTTCTTTTACAGCTAGTTTTCGGTCTTTTAAAATTTAATTTTTTGCAATATTATTTATCTCTGTTAAACGACAAGACTTTATTTGATTTTAATGGTGGTAAAATCTTTCTAGGTTAGCATTAAAAAAATTTGTTGTATGAAAATTTTCTTTGTAAGTTTTGAAACTTTTCATTCTTACCGTTTTAACAATGGATTGTTCTATCTTTTTAAGCTTTATTTCAAATATTGGTCTTTTTTTTATTTAAATTTTTTAGTTACCTTTAACTGGTCATATCCCTTTTGAAATATTTTATGTTTGTTTCATTTTTTTTTATAACATTTTTCTGTAGGTGGATATTGGGCCTAGAAGACGAGTTTAAACCTGCAAATCTGTCATAAACCAGATTCCAAATTTATAAATGTTATAGTTCCTTTTTTTCTGTAGTTAATTCTCCCTCTTATAAACAGTTGTTTTTAGGCTAGCTTTGTACTTTTGCATATTTTTTGGTTTATCTTTTTGATTTTTTCTTTTGTGTTCATTCAGTTAGATTTTATTTTTTATTAGTTTAATACTATAACTCTCTATTTTTTCTATTCTTCCTTTTTTTTTTTATAAATATATGTTTATTTTTCAACTAAAATCTTAAGAATTGAAATATAGATACATTTGTCATTGTGAGACGTTGGGCTATTCAAAATTTTCTCTTCACTGACCTCGGGGACTTTTATCAGTCTGAATTGCATAAAATTAAAATTACTTCCCTACAAATTGAACTTGATTAGGTAAATCTGATGAAGATGATGTAAAGTAAAATAATTTGGTTATAATGAATTATAAATAAAATAGAATTAACAGAAAACGAAGGGATATAGAGGATATACTGGGCGAGAATTGTAATTCGGATAAAGATTCTACTGTCACTTTTGTGTATTAGAGTTCTACTCAAAATGTTAAACTACGTAGAAACTGTTGATGAGAGTTATTAAATTAAGAACGCGAATAAACTGATGAGAGCGACATTAACTATTCTGCGGTGATAATTAATGAAAAATTCTGTTTTGTTCTTGCGTGTCTTCAATAGGAGTTTGGTAAGGACAGAGTAATGAAGGGCAGACGTTGCAATTTTAATGAATTCTATTTTTGTTAATTTAGTTTATAATTGTGAAATATTTTGAACTATCTTATTATTTTACTAAAATATTATTCTAATTATATATATGTGTATACACACACACACATATCTATATCTGTGTGTGTGTGTGTGTTTGTGTGTGTGTGTGTGTGTGTTTGTGTGTGTGTGTGTGTGTATCGGGGAATAGTCCCGCTATATCAGCACCAATTACAGCGTAGATTCATGTGTGAGATCTCGAGGTGTAAACAGGCCGAAATGCATGTCCGTCTTTTTGTTACTTTTTCATCAAATATATAATTATTTTTCGTCTTAAAATGAGCGTGGTTTATTATAATATGTAGATACTAACCTCCACATGGAGGCTCAGCCTGAAGAATCCGAATTTAATGACGAAGTAATGAATATTTTAAAAATCGAACTGAAACTCACCACTCGAACATACTGACGGAGACTGACGGTTTGTTAATGTAGAAAAAAAGCACATGCACGCTCGACGTTTTCTCTAAATACGGATGGTAACTACTTGTGTTCGAAGACGTGCGAGTACTTCTAAGTACAGTCTGTACTCATTTAACTAGTAAACCCCGAAAATTTATATTTGATATTGTGCTTTCTCTTCGCTGTGATTGTTCAAGTGTTTTTTAAAAATCTGTGCTAAAAGGAATAATAACAGACTGTTATAACATGCCTTTATTTTATTTTGACTGTTCAAGCGTTTTGGTTTTATCCCTGCTAAAAAGAGGCTAAGTACCCTCCTGTAAAGATGACCACCTTTAATGATATTCTTGTTGTTTCGACTTTCTTAATTTAGGAACTATTATACAACTATTTAAGTTGTTATACATTATATTATTCAATTATGCATTTTATAGTAATACAAGAAAAATAATATGACATTTTTCTTCACTTCCAACAGATTTAAACAATGAAGATCGAAAGAAATTAATATTGGATTCTTTTTCTGTAATTGATTTAGTTTGTATTTTAAATGCGTTAGGACTGGATACTAAAAGTAATAAGGAACACCTTAATAGACTTTTAAATCCTTATTGAATTATATGTATTAAAGACTTTAAGCTCTCACTCGATACACAGTAAAGATAAACAATTCTGATGGAAAAAATCCGACTTTCAGCTTTCCCTCTCCTACCATAACGTCAGTTTTAATCAAAATATGTCTGTTGATACTTTCAACCCTACACTCTATTTTGTTTTGAAAGATTTCGAAAATTCTCATCAAAAGTATCCTGGCTCTGATACATGTAGCATAAAGTGTTTTATACAAGATTGTGAAGAGGCGTTTCTTTCTTTTTCCATCGTTGAATGAATAGCAGAAAATAATATTTGAAAAAGCTTTGATTGAATATCAGGTAAAGAATTTTTTGCATACACTACGTAATCTTACGACATTGCTTTCGTTTAAAAATACATTATTAAAAGAATTCCGCCATTAATTAAATGCTATTGAAATTCACAGGCAATTGAATATACTTAAATTACGATAAAATGAATCACTTTCCGAATTTTTTAATATAATTAGAATCACAAGTACTTCCAATGAAATTATGGATGATTCTTCATCATTTGAATATTTTATTAATGACATATTTGATAACCCATCAAATAAAGTTATTTTAGACGGTATTAAATCTATTTGAAAATTTAAAGGGAAATTTAAATTCGCTTTTATGAAAAAATAGTAAATAATAATATGTCTGATAGAATGCAAAAAACCCTTCCCAAGTAACACTTTTATTTCCTCTGACTTGGGATGAGGACGCTACACGAACACAAAAAATAACTTTACTGGGTCTCACACCCAAATGCATGTGTACGTAATAAACGAAAAACTTGTTTTAATCATAACATGACAAGACACCTTTCTCTTTTTTGTTCATACAAACATAAAATTTTAAAATGTAGTACTTATAAAATTATTGTCCGCCATATTTCTGCAAAAGGTTTTTACAAACCTATTCTAAATAGAACCGATAATGCTATGTCCGCTATAAATCATTTACCTCCTTTGATGTACAAAATGGTTACTATTAATGATAATTCATTCACAACGTTGCTCGATACCGGCAGTCAGAAAACAATTCTAACAAAAATCACTTATGACAAAATTGGTTCTCCACTTTTAACTAATTTTCATGGATCACTTACAGCGTTTAGTAATGGGCATTTATCAATCAGTAGCTGTACGCAAGTACTTGTAAGAGGTAATAAGAAATTAATCTCTTAACACTTTGTGTTGTTAACAACGAAACTATTACGTCAGATGCTATTATTTGTATGGATATTTTAACACAGGCAGAAAATAAATCAATACAGACTGTGTCACATGAACAAAAATTTCGGATTATAAAACGGAAAACTCTGTAGATTTTTTGATTTCTGACATCTCAATGAATGATCGATTGGAATTCTCGAAATCGAATTAAGTGTTACAAAATCTCAACGAAATATTCTTCAAATTAAGGTTTCTGACTATAAAACAACCAAGACTAAAATCATTGATATACAGAAGCCCATTCATTTAAAAAACGAAACACCAATAACTCAGAACCCCTAAGATTAAATTTTGCTGAAAGAAAAATTGCAGATGACCAACTAACTAAATGGTTTGCTGATGGTATTGTATTGTTGGCTGATGGCTTTTTTTTGTACTTTCGAAGTGTTTTAAATCATAAATTTATCGACTCTTAATTCAGTTATGATGTCTGAACAAATTCATCGGATCCCATAAAAAAAGCAATCTTATTTACTGCATTATTGTTATGAATTTACGGACAATCTTGATAGTAAAATTAAGTTACAATCAAAATAAAGATGAATGAAATCAATCTGAAAAAGTCTTGGAAATTAAATAATCAGGAACGTCGTTTTAAATTTATTTTGGATACAATTTTTTTGAAATATTGCTTTACTGAAAAAATGTCTCAAATATTATCTTCATTTGTATTAAGATTAACTAAATCAATTTTAAATATTTTCACTTGTTTTCATTTCTTAAAATCTTAAAAAATTAAGATTTTTTAAAGAAATAAGTAGCATTCACATAAATCTCATTGTGTAATTATTTTTAATCAAAATGCTCTTAAGGAAACTGAACATCAGCAGTAACAGTTTATTTCCGCTCTCATAAAAATGTTGAAGCCTCGAGCAAAAGGCTCTAAAGTAAGAATCAAACTGTCTTGAGAATTATGCTGAACGAAAAAAAAAATACTTTCTGCTTTTATTGAAAACTCAGTTCTTTTTACAAACAATGGAGAAAAAAAGTTTGTGGAAAAGGGTTCTGCAAGAAAGAACAATTCTCTGGTGCAAAAAAGAAGGTAAAATGAAAGCTCAAACAGAAAAAGAGTAAATAAATAAAACGATGGCGAAAGCACTTTTATCCGTCTTATTATGATATTTCAAAGCTGGGATAAAAATTTATGTAAATGATTCAAAAAAAAAAAAAAAAAAAATTCGAGAGTAGAAAAACAATTATTTTGAGTTTTTTTCCAAGAGAATGTATTGGTGTATATTTAATACGCAAGAAGACAACGGCGCGAAGTAAATGTCAACTGATAAATTTTTTCTTGATGACGCACATTAATATATGTAGAGTATAGCTATTTTATTCAGGAACTTTACTAAGATCTCTGTGACAAGGTAAATGGTACAGGCTTTCTTGATATTTCCTCAGTAATAAAGTCTATTACTTAGCATTTGTGTTCTTTTGAAGTATTGCAACAATTCGAAAATATCAGTTTGCTTTTTCTCCTTACACAAGTTCTTTTTCCTTTTTCTTTGGCATTTCAAATCAGAAGATAGCGGTAAGAAACTTATGTGTGAATTTACTTTAAAAGTACTAATTTTCATTCTTCTTAAAGAGAAAAAAACATTTCATTACTTTATATAATATTTTTTTTATTTATCCATTGCTCAGTTAATTTTATTCAAGTCTAATAACTTGATGTAATCGTTAACACCATTCACTTAATAGAGAGTGTATTTCTTGAGGGAAGATTATTGTAAAAATTCATTCAATAATTAAACTATTAACAAACTTTATAACTCTCTACTTACTGTAAAATTCAAAATAACGTTCATATCACGCAAAATTGAGTTGAAACACTGTGGTTTTACATTTTTACATTCGTAAACATTTAGAATAATTATGTGGAATAAACGACACAATTTAAATAACAAAATATTGTCTACAAATTTGAATTCTTGTAAAATATAGTACAATTAAGTATAACAAATTTGATTTTATTATTTATTAAAAACGCGAACATATCTATCATCAACCTACAAGTGCTTGGGCTTCAGAATTTCATCCAACTTTTAGCTATGTACTTCGAAATCACTTCATTTGCAAACTAATAAAATATTTAACTGTGAAACTTTAATATTAAGAATTATACATAAAATAATGTGCTATCATATTTCGAAATTGTATTACAGGCTTATTTTTGTCATTCTTAGACGTATTTAACATATTCGCAAACCCATTTCAGAGCATATCCATTTCTCACATTGAATAAACAAAACAGCTTTATTAAAATAATTTTATGCTTCTTCTACCATTTTCTCTTCATATAAATAATGATAGTAATACTTCCCCGATATTTTATCGGTTTCTTTTCTTATAACATAAACTTAGTTACTCTGTAATAACGTTGCCCTTTTCAAAACTCTTAATGATAAATGTATCATAATATCCCATATCCCATTTTATTCACGTTTCTACATCGATGTTTTTCAAAATTTAAAAAAAAAATCGTTCCTTAGTATATCTACCTAAGCAGCCCTTTAAAATATCTTTCAAAATGAAAAAAAAAAATCCGTAGAATATGATAAAGATTACAAGTCACTGGTTAAAAGTAATGTCTCAAGTTTGACATTTTAATATGATCAAAAGAAATTCTTATGTGTAGAATTAAAAATTTTAAAATGTTCGATTTACGGTATTTCAATACAAGAGAATGAGGAAATAATTCTCGCAAATAAACCGGGATTGTAATATCAAATGTTTGGCAATAATTATAAAGCCATTTCCTGAACTCAACCATCATTAGCTATAAATTTATGAAAATAAGTATTCACATAAATTTATAATATGTTTAAAGGTTCGCTAAACAATTAGCGTTGTATATATATATACAACGTATCAGTCTTTTCCCCCCGACAAATGCCTTCAGCAAGAATCTTGAATATGGTTTACTGTAACGCTAATGGTTCACACCTTACAATGAGGTTGTAGCTATTGATACAAAAGAGAAAGAGGGAGAAATTACCACCCAACCTTCAATAGGTAACATCACGTCCTTCTTGACTAATCGCATTGTGTATACCCTTTTATTTGAACCTAGATAAATCTTGCTTTAAATTCAATGAACCTTTCATTTACTAGAGCTCAGTAACTTCAAAAAATGGCTTATATGGATCTGAGCGTAGGTGTGAATGATCATTATTGTGCATTAATAATATATGACATTAATTTTTCTAATCTTACCAGGAAGATATCCCAATTCAATATGACCACGACAGGATGACTGTACTTATAAGAATAGGATTGGTAAAGTGCGTACTCGATCACCATAAGTTTTGCCATGATATATATATATATATATATATATAGTTAGTTAGTTAGTTAGTGTACTAGTTTCCAATGGGAATGTTTTGAATCTACTTCCCCACAGCGTGTTTTAAATTTGCATCAAAGTAATCAACATACAAGGGTGTTCAAAAGTTAAGCATAATTCGTAGAATGTGAATAAATATGCGTAAATAATGATGAATTTACTCGCAATAACTTGCAAAGAATCATCGGTTGAAGGTGAACATTTACCTTCATACAAAATATTTCGCTCGACATCTTCATTCGCAAAAACAACTGCGCATGCCGGAAGGCCCATAAGAAGGGTCACTTCGCATAAGTATTTTAATTAGATTTCATGCAATTCATGTGTGAAAGAACGTTTTTAATGATTAAACAGAACGAATGATGGCCCCCAAACAACTGGATATTTTTGCGAAGGTAGAATAATCGCTCGAATCTCAAAGATCATAATCCAAAATGTCTCAAGTTCTGAATGTGCCTCAGTTTGTGAACTCAAGAATGTGACAGAGGTTTCAAAGTGTCACCTGTTTCAAGTTGCTGTCGGTCCTGACATTATATTTAAGGATTATAGCACGTCTTGTCATTGAGCGATTTTTATTGACGATTTCCTTGAAACAAAAAGTATTCAAAGCATACCGTGATTTGATCACTCATCTGATCTGAATATTATCTAACACGTATAGGATATGCTCGGGAAACAAATTGCAGCAATTTCGCAATACCGAGCTCCGTTGTAGAACGGAAAAAAAAACTCTTTGTGATATTTGGAACTTTATGAGCCTGTAATTGATTTACAACGATATAGCAAGCATGGGAAATATGTGCGTGCGTGGCTGTCAGAGGTAACCTCCCACTATATTAAACTATAGCAACAACGTTTCATTTTATTTGTTTCTGACTAAAATGTTAAAGTCTCTTATTTCCGGTTTTCTTTCAAATACAGTTCTTTCGCATTGTTTTCTTATTTTATAACCATTTTGCACACACATCTCATGTTTCCCGTCATTCTGATTAGTTATTCATAAATTACCAATCATGTTTAACTTTTGGACACCAGTGTATGTCATAAATTTACAGAAAATTGAGATAAATGAAAGTGTATTTTGGCCATGTGCCAATCTTACCTTGTTTGGCTAATAACAAGTTTAAAATCAGGTGACTTAGTCTTAGAGCTAATGATTTTAAATTCCTTCCTCGCCGTCAAGAGTTATAGAAGGCGTAAATTCCGATTTCAGTTTTTTTTTTTTACAGTTTACAGGACTCGATCAGTTATTTTTACATGATTTGTTTCCGATTTTAAATAATGAAAGACTTAAGAAATTTCATTGGTGAGGGGTAGTTTTATTACGCATAAAATTATAAAGAACATGACTACAAAGAAAGAACTTGAAGAAGTCTAATAAGTGCAAAGTGACTCAAGATTCTTCTGACAATTACGTTTAATGCCCATGATAATTTTTAAAAACACTGTATTGACGTGTATTTCTGCACAGGAAATTAATGCTAGCTATAAGTAAATCCATTTAATTTACTTGATATTGACCAATAATTTAATAATTTACATATTTAGTTCCTTTCACTAAGTGACCTTATAATTTTTAAAAAATTAACGGGAAAAAAATAATTTAAAATTGAACGTAATAGATGTCCCTTACTAATATTATATACATATATATATGTGTGTGTGTGTGCGTGTGCGTGCGTTCTTGTGTGGGTGCGTGGGTGCGTGCGTTATTGTGTGTGTACAAAGTGTCCCAAAAATAAAGATAAAAACTTTAAGGATGGGTAGGGCATATCAAAATGATTGAGAATTGCATAGTAACCCATGATCGGTCATTGGAAAAGTGGTAGCACAGGTATAAGAAAAGAGATAACTAGAAACATTCATTGAATATAAATGTTACAAATGCGATAATAGATAATTCCAATTCAAAATGTTACAGGAGATGTTCGAAGTTTCCACTCTTACATACGTTGCACCGAAAGAAAATGGATTAGGGGACACGATCAAAAACGCTTGGCTTTTCTTGGATATCCAAAGATATACAAACAATTTTATCAAACAAATCCATTTCAGATTTAATAAGTGTTTCATACACAACAGGTTTAAGTGCCCCCAAGAAAGGAATACAGGCTGCTTAAATCTAGAGAACGTGGAGACTAGGCTACCAGTACAGTATGCCAAGTAAAATGCTGACCAAGCAATACTTTTCTATGGTATGAGTACGAGTCATTCGAAGCCTGCTTTCACTATCCCTGTCACCTTTTAAAGATCAAATTTTTGCACAAATTGTGGCGCACAGGCGAAACAAACGGTGATCCCCTACATATCTCTGCGGAAACCGTTTTTAATAGTCACTTAGCTGCTCGTACATTGCTATTAGCCAATCAATGCACTAAGTGCATGCCTCTTAGCTATTTATTTATACAATATTGTACGCACTAGGTGACTACCGCTGCGGAATATCGAAAACCATATATCATCTCCATATACTGAGGAATATATCTCCTCCAGCTCTCCCATAAACAACGTCACGAGTACGATCATGTTTCCGGTCATGGGTTGCAATACGATTCTCAATGCTTTTGATGTGCCCTATCTCTCCCAAGACTATCTCCGTAACTACTTATTAGATGCTTCTGAATTAGAGAATGCTCTGAATTAAAAGTTCCTAAAAATTTTGTCTGAATTATACTTCTATTAATACTTTTCTTAAATTAAGTGTTTTAAGGGAAAAGTTATAAATATATTTGAGTCAATTACTGAGTTTTTCAGTGTTTATTTTTTTAATTTAATTTATTTATTTTTGGATGTTCGCTGGCAAACGTAAGAAAGACTATTCTCCTTTTTAAGGCTTACATTGCAGTTCCATGGGGGTAAAATTATTTATTTTTGCCCTGAGTGGTTCAAAGCTTGAATCTAGCCCTGATATTAGCTTTCATTATGTTGGAATCAGAGAAAAAAAAATGAAGTTAGTGACATTGAAAGAAGGGATTTAGAGCAGAACAATGAAAGTGACATTGTTAGTCTTTTATAAGGTATATATTTAATTTTGATATTAGTGAGTTGAATTTTGTATAAATAAATTATATTTATTTTAATTACAAAATTCTGTTTGATTATTTAATTACGTATTTCTTTTCAGAATATGGTAATTTATTATGATAAAAAAAAGTTTACTGATCCCGTAAAAATAACTTACATCCGAAGTCAGCTGAGTTAGATTTTTGCAAGTTCTTGGTAAGATCTTTGTTTATTTTTAATTTATTAATATATCACTGTTTATAGTTACGTTGTAAATGTTGTAAAAATAATATAATTGATGGTTACATCAGTATGGTAAGGAATTACTGAAGAAATGAATAATAAGTGCAATGTTATGGAATGCTTTGTTGTGGTGTATACGGTGGTGTGGCTTTTTCGATGAACCTTCAGTTTTTTAAAGTCAATTTTCATTAGCGGTGCATACTCTAGGAAGGTTTATCTGCCTGAAATTACGGTAAATGAAAGAATTCTAAAACAGAAAAATTATAAAACCACAATTTCAAATAAAAATGAAATAAAATCCAAATCAAATGGTTTGAAATACAAGAATATCTCTTAATGTTAAAATAAACTTTCAAACACTTCACACAAAATTAAACAATAATATTAATAATAAGCTTAGATCCTATCTAAGAAATCAAGCCCGTATCAGATTTAGACAAATGTAAAATTTATTAATTATTTAAAAATTTAATTACATAAATTACATTAAAACAGTTATTACTTTAATGTCAGGAGTGAAAGGAATTTTCAATTTTTTTTAATTAGAAGTATGATGCATACACATTCAATTCTTAAAAATATAACTTTCCCAAAAATTTATTTGAAATTTTGTTTTGTCCATTGACTTTTAATCATTATAAACAAATTAAGTAACATAAAAAAGAAGTAACGTGCAAATAAGCTTTATTTGAGCAAATAAATTTGACAAATCTACAAAGTGCACAAATTTTCTTGAGCATTAGAAAGCAAATAAAACCTCCCGAAATTTATTTTTTAAAATGAAAGAAATTGAACTCTTCTGTTCCTCTATTATGTTTGCAGTTATTTTATATTTTTTATTAAAAGGTAAGCCCCATTATAAAAAAAAAAAAAAAAATCTTGAACAGTTATGAAAAAAGCATATTTTCTGAGGTAAAAAATAAGATTACAAAAATTTGTTGAATTCAGATGTTTAAAAACAAATCTAAGAATTAAATTTCCTAAAAACAAAAGATGATTAATACGTAAATATATTAAGTATATTACATTTCAATTTTTAAAATAGGTATAATTCCGAGATATACCTTGTTTTTCTAAAGCATTTTATGTACCTTAGTTTGCCTGAAAAATTTATTTTCTTCTTTGCAGGAATTAGATGGATATAAGCTAAAATTCTAATGCGATTTTAGTTGGTAAAAATCTTTATTTATTTTTTACTTTCTTATGTTTTTATCCAAAAAAAAAAGAATGCTTAAGACCTGCCACAAAGAAATTTTATATTTATTGGAGCCACGCTCTTTTCTCAAAGAATTCATTAGTATCATAGAAAAAAAAATATTTATGAGTAATTTTCAAGTCGTGTTGAACAACACTAACATAATTAATGTTTTACTTTTTAAAACCAAAAGTTTGTGCAAAAATGAAAGACATACGAAAGACACGCTCATATTATATATGATCATAGAGAGAAAAAAAATGAATACTTTTTTTATGCATATTTCACATCACTTTGACTAACAAACTTTTCATTAGTTGATTCTAGTCCGTTTTAATTTGCACATTCTTGATAATTTCACACAAATTTAGCTGAAGCATCTTTTTCACAACATATTTGTTTTTATTATATTCCCATTATTGTTTTTAATTAAAGGAGAGAAGACACACACACACTTAAAATATATTTAAACCTGACAACTAATTACTGAAAAAATTTAGTGGGCTTTTTTCCATTAGCATTTACGACGCGCAATATAAATAGTTTTAGCGAAGCTAGTTTTGTCACCTTTCACTCTTTCTTAGTTTTCACATGTTTGGTGTTTTTATACATTTTCGTTTATTTTTGTTTATTTATTTATAGTTTTGTTTAAGTAGTATTTCTTCTTTCTTGACTTTTTACTTTATTTTGCCTTCAATAAGGATAATTAGTCATTTTATTTAATTACTTGCCTTAACTGATATAGGTAGCCTAGGGCTAAAACTCTCTAGCAAAACAGCTTAAGCAATCTCGAGGAGCATCTAAATGTTTACATGGTTTCATTGTTTATATATATTATACTAATTTTTTTGTTTTCCTTTCATTATATTTTCTGACTTAAATTTCTTAAGCAATTTTTTGTCATTTTGAAAAATCGAGGAAATGTGCAAAAAATATTTAATACATTCCAAAATGCTTAAAAATTTGGAAATGATCCCGAAATAAATGCAAGTATAATTTTAGACTATTCATTACAAGATGTGTATTTAATTTCTTATCAAATTTTGACAACTTTTTATGTATTTCACTTGGGGTGGGTGAGTGTATCAGTGTGTCATCAAATTTTCGATCATTAATTTTACCAATTTCCTGTGAAGCTAGAGCTCTGAAACTTTGGGAATCATTCTTACTCGCCTAACAATGCAATATTTAGACTTTTGCGACAAGTTTTAACTAACATTTTAATGTTTTTTTTAATAAACTTTGCCACCATATAAAAACATTGCTTTTAAAAACGTTGGTTTTTATCTTGAATTATTATATATGCACTACATTGATATAATAGCGGAATGATTCATACAAGAGCAAATAATTTTATACAATATTATAAGAAATCAGCAAAAAAACATTGTTTGTGGAAACATGAAATTTTTCTGAATTTCATAAAATCTAAATCAGAGATTCTTACTGAGAATCTATGGAAATGGGCATAGTCTTGTTATGACAGTTGTACATGTTTTTATTAAGAATAATTAAAATTCTTTGTAAGCATCTACTACGTGTTCCCCCCGAATAAAAAAAGAAACTTTATTAGAATAATACTCTTTCAAAATGGCCATTGGTAACGCAAAGCGTCTAGAATTCCCTTTGTTATTAGAACGAAATGATCATTTTATTTGACGAGTTTTTTTTTTTAAATAAACCATTCGACCAAAACAATATTGATATAGAAAACATTCAAATATTTAGTGAGATGACACATATATACTGCACTTAATAATTCTAGTGAATATCAATAAAAGAGTGAATATAGATACATAAAATTACTGAATATCTTTCTGGTACTATTGCTAACATCACATTACTTTAGAAAAACAAATCAAATGCTCATATTTCTCTATAAGTTATATTTTATTGGTAGGTAGGGATTTCCTTCGGATGTGGTTATAGGGATTGTAGTATTCATGGTAGAGTTATTAATAATAGCACGATGAATGATATATTCATAAGAGTGAGAATATTATCGACATTCAATGATATTTCTACATTAGCTCTCTTTTTTTCATATCTGCGTTATTTTGTACAAAGATCGCATTAGAGCAACAAAATAAGGTATTGGCGACGGATCTCATAATTTTTATCCGAATTCGGATGAGCGTCCTTGGTTTTTTCTGCAAGGTTGAATGGAATAGACTGAAATATGAAATTATAGAAAAAATGCTTTAAATAGATCCCAAGTAGATTTAGTTAAATACCACAAATATAATAAATATAATCACATTTATGAAAAGAAAAAAAAGCATTTCTTCAAAACAAGAGGAAAAGCTATATCTGTATTTTTAGCAAATGTCTCCACTTAAACGTTCTTTGATAAGAATTAATACGATAGAGTGTTTTTAATTTTATTAAACACACTTAAAATTAAACTCTGAAAGTTTTTGTACTATTAGCATTTGTATTTATGATACGAAAAAGACCAAATCATAATATATTATGGGATGAGTTCTCGTAGCATCGCAATAAATGTAATGAACTTGTACACTTTTAATAAAAAGTCATTTATATTCCGAATAACGTCTCCGAGCAGAATTTTTACTAGAACAAATTTGGAGGTTGAATGTTTTGTGGGGGGAAGAGAATTCCCAAACGACGCTCTGAGATACCAAGCGACAGTACAAGAAAAGAGAAGGCTCTCTCTTGGGGCACTGAGGCCACAGCGGAAGGAGTGAAAAATTGGTTTCTCCTGAAACTAGAGAACGATATACCCTGTTAAGTTCGCAAGGGTGCTGGTTTATTATTATTGTGATAAAATCAATCCTTAAGCAATTGCGCTGCATTTAGATTAAACTTTCATCTGTCCTTTATCTAATTAAACGTTAGTATTTGTGAAGAATTACTTGTCATCATTACACTTATAGACATACTAGCCCCTACATAGTGAGGACTTGGCCGGGTTGAACCTTTAAATTTCAGTTGAAGGGAAATTTTTGTTCAACTTGTTTTAGAAAATTATTCCGTGGAATATGACTTTTTATAAAAAATATTATTAAGAGAAAAGTCCGGGAACTTGGGGACTGTTGAATTTTGGAAAAAAGTTTGTTTAGACTGAAACTGTGTATAAATAACCTGGGTGCAAAGTTCTGAAAACAGAAAAGAGACTGTGCTAAAGTCACCTGGATTACAAGTGCTGCAAACGGAAGAAGAGACAGGAACTTTCTAATTTTTCTTAAATGAACTAAAATATTTGATAACAAATAATGTTGAAGAATTCAATAAGAGAAGATTTAAATGAACTGTTGAATGAAATTGATATCACAACAAATGGTTTGAATATATTTCAATTAAAAAAGGAAAATCGAGAACTGTAAATATTTTGAAGAGGATGCAGGATCTGTAGCCAATCGATTAAACTTTGTTGTCAAAGAAAGAAAAAATAAGAATGAGAAAAATTAAAGCCCAGAGAAACCTATTTAGCCTTGGAGGCTCAAAAAAAAGTTCGGAAATTTAAATATAACATATTGTGGTTAAAAAAGAATAAAAATTGGGGAATTAATAAGTAAGAACGCATGTAAAAATGGCGCTAGTGCAAACAAACACTCAAACACAACTGTTAGAAAATATTCATATCTCCCTGAAACATGCCCATAAAGGAGGGAAATAAAACTGGACAGAAAATCTAGTTTCTTGAAGGAAGAAACTCCAGATATATTCGTGGATAGTAGATTTGTCGCAACGATGAAGGCCCCACATTGAATCGTTGGTTCTGAAGTGCAAGCTCTTGTATACTCAGAAATTGAAATATGTATTTTTTACCCAAAATATGTCCCAAACATGAAAATTAAGTATAAGGGGGTAATATTATTTGTAATGTAACTTCTGGAAAGTAAATTATTGTGAAAACTGCTGATATTCCGATCTCCGTTACAAGCGCTGAAAACGCAGTCAAAATACCATTTACTGTAACAGAAAGATTGCATTCAACGTGTTTTTTAACCTCCATGCATATAACGTTACAAATGTAATGGACATGGGGGCAGAAACCCAGTTTACGATGACTCAATGTCAAAGTAACTGTGAACAGCCGTTAATTGGTCATTCTCCTCTCAGCTGTAAAAAGGGTGATGTGACGGATTGTGTGTGTGGGGGGGGGAATGAACGTTTTATTGTGAGCGAAAATACGCACCTTAAAATGTTTTTTGGTGAACTCGGCTGTGATACAAAACCTTCCAAATGATTTAAATGATATTTTGGATACGGAGATGAAAGGAAAATTATACAACCTCATTTCTAACGACATGTTGATCTACATTGGCGGACATGGAAGAAATCGAGGGAAAGCTCGGAACAGGGGTCAAGGCAAGGAAGAGAAAGGATGGTAGAATTAAATCTTTGGAAGAAATTTGCGAGCAATCTCTTCCAATTGTGGAAAGGGAAATAATAGAACTTTCCTTAAAAGTTCTTTAAGGAGTTAAGGAATGAAGATGATGTTAGTTCAGAAGCAGGCTAGAGCAATACAACGTAAAAGGTTTAATGCCAACGAAGCCAAAATTAGAGAGTATGAAGAGCCAGATGTAGCGACGTCATCAATTGACCAGCTGAAAACTTGGACTGAGTATTAAAGAAATTGAGAAGGATAATTCATGTGAACTTCCAGTGATTTGTGTGTGGGTACTTACTAATGTTTTTTTTTAGTTTTGTATAATCCAGATTTTTAACTATAACAGCAAAACATGACTGGTTAAAATGCACGAGTTAAGTTGAGAATTAACCGAAGACCAAGGGGCCTGAGATACCAAGAGGCAATATTCTGGAGGAACTCAGTGTAAGAGAGGAGAAACTCTCCCTCAGGGCGCTGAAGTCATGGCGGAGGGTGAGGAGAATTAATTTGAAAATTTATATATATATATATATATATATATATATATATAATTAGGAAAAAGAAAGGGGAAAACAAATTCAAATAAAATCTGTCAAGAAACTATCAAAAAATTTCAAGAATTATAACAACAACAAATCAGCCACCAATTTTGCAGTTTTTATATCTTAAGCTTCTTTTTCAATAAATTAATAGGACAATCAGCTGTACCATACTTAGAAAAGAAATTATTTAAATTATTTTGAATATTGAAAAACATATTAATTAATTTGATATTTGTAAGTAAAAAAATTATATAAAATGTTTCTAAGAATATCTAAACTTAAACATCTCTTCAAGAAAGAAATTTTTTTATAGCAATAATTATCTCTTTTGTCATTTTTGTTAATAATAATTATATTAATCTCAGTTTTTATTTTTATCTAAGAAATCTAATGAAATGAGATATAATAGTTTAAATAAAATTTTAGTAAGAAGGATAAAAAGATAAATCTGAATTTACTTCTGGTTCAATATTAAGTTGAAAAATTATATGATCGTCAAAAAATCTAAAAATCTAGAAGTTATTATTTTATAAGAAATTATATTCATAAAAATGTAAATAAATATTTGCAAGACTTACTAGCTGGGCCACCTTCAGGTATGCCTTTTATTTGCTTATAGTTCTTACCATTATAATATATATAACAAGTGTTGAATTAATAAATGCAAAAGATTAACCTAATGAATTAAAATCTCTTTTTCTATACATAATACATATAAATCTATATGTATTTCAAACTTTCAATAAGTAATAACAAATTCAAAATGAATACCATATTACTTCAAATAGTATATTTAGGCTTAGAATTGAATCATGGGGTTAAATTAGTTTCTTTGTAGGATATATCCCATCGATGTATTAGGTAAATACAGGGAAATTTCCATAAAATCAAAAGAAAAGAAAAATAAAAACATTAACTAATGAATACTCTTAAACCTAAAGCCAGAATATTGGAGAGACGATAATACAAGGAGGGTGCAGGTTCGGATAAAAGAAAAAGCACCTATAAACTAAATTAAAAGAAAATAGGGGGAAATGGATTGTAAAAAAACTTTTTTAATTTGCAGCAAATTTAATATCAAATTGACAGAGTATGTAATATATCAAAAAGTTTTGAAAAAATGATGCGATTGTTCATCATAGAATTAACAGTAGAAAAATAGAGTGTAAAGCCTCTTATGTAGAAAAAAGAAAAGAAAGTTAATTATTATTGTGATATATATACTTAGATTATACGATTAATTTCTCCTTTTTAAATATTAAATTTCCTAGCATAATACATGTAACAAAATTATCTAAACTACGCATTGAAGTGAAGAAAGTAATTTTGATTAAACAAAAGATAATGTTTCGTTTTATTTTAGTATATATTTCTGAATATTTAAATAAATTCCAACAAAAAGAATTAAATAATAAATATTTTATGCTGAGGATTCACTTATAACAAGTTATACCTACAGAACAATGTGCTCAATAAATATGAAGATACAATGGAGGGAAAAGAATTTTGTTTCAATTATTAAGGTTGTATTTATGACAAAAATATAATCGCAACTACCCAATAAAGTTTTCTAATTCGAAAAGCCACCTTAAGATTAATTCTATATTACTATCTTTCAAAAAAAAAAAGTGGCAGCTTTAGCCTATTGGGTAATGGTTGTGAACCTACGAGAGGCATTGTTTCCAACCAGTTATGGATTCAAGCCGTGATATCTCTAAGGGCCCACCATGTAGCTGGTTTGATGCCCGTCAAATCTGTCGAGTTCGCAAGTCCTCCCGTTGGAATAGTGCAGAAGTTTGGAGAGGAAGGGGCCAGATCAGGCGTCGGTCGAGTCACTAGACCGAAACTCAAAATTACTACGTCTGTCGTCAATACCCTACGCGCTTCGAGTAGAAGCGTGTAAACTCGTTGGCACTCGTTTACATCTAATTTTAGTAGTGCCTTCGTGTTTCTTCTAAGTACGACATGAATAAACAATTAATACCAAAAAGAATCACTTTAAAATCTAGATATAAGCCCTTGTCTTATTCCTTGTTGTTTTGTGAAAAATTTTAGTAGATAAAAATTCCGCAACCATTAATATTCTTGATAATATTTTCCTTATCTGTAATGGATACTCTGCGATAAAAACCACTAAAAGCAAAACGTTGAGTTTTCACTCGGGTTTTTTAATTAAATATTAACTTACCATTTCTGTCACATACCTACTTTATTTTTCCAAGTTCTGCATGTAGACATTAAGTAGAAGTATTTCTCTTATGTTAAAAATAATTTTCCATTTGCATGCTTTGAATTTCAAACTTGACAATTCTGCCATGTATATTAAGAACCATTATAAAAACAGTTATTCTTTCTTTTTAACAATTGAGAATAACGTCTGCTTTAAATAATATTAAACAAATGGCTCTGTTAACAGAATATTCAGACATAAGTTGACAATCCCTTAGATAAAAAGAAAAGGTTTCGCAAGTTATATGCGTTAAGTTTCTGATAAAACTAAGAATTATTTCTTTAGCTATTTATTTAAAACAACTCTATAACTTAAAAGCAAGCTGAATGTGACTCATAAATAAAAAAAGTTTTCCTAAAGGTTTTCAACTTGGGCTATGAAGAAAGACCTAGCATTTCAATAGAAATCCTTTTAATAGTCTTTTCTTTCCTTTTCTCCTTATTTTCTTTAAAAAAATTTCTAAACGTCTTTTGCATTTCAAACTGTTTTATTTTTTGTTTCGTTTTCATTAACACTTATAATGTCATTATAAAATATTCGTTTTTTATTCTTTTTACTTAAGTCAGAATTAAAATTAAGAAAATATGTCCTTTGCTTTATAGTTTTTAAATTGATTGAGAAAACGCAATTTCTTCTGTTCTTTTTATTTCTTTGTAAAAATAATTTCAAATTGCTTCAATGATTCCGTTCATGTTGTATAATCGTTGTATATTGCTTTTACGAGTATATGAATGATTATTTTTGTTGTTATACTTTAAATATAGAAGACGTATGAAGATATAATATTCCAAATTGGATGACTTTCAAGTACTTCATCAACATGACAAATAAAAAAAAAAAGAAACAGTATCTACATTAGACTATTAGAAAGAATCAGTGTGATAGGAGCGAAATACGAAAACAAAGAATAGTAAAGATTCACTATGGGAAATTATATTACACAAAATAATAATTTGGTGTCTAATTCTATAGTAAAAATAACAACAATAAGGCGTTTCCATAAGCTACATAAAGTCCTTCCATTGTCGTGGAGTGGAAGTTAGGAGAGGGTGGGGCCAGCACAGATGTCATCCTCGTCAATTGACCGAAGCTCAAAATTACAAGGTCCGTAGCCAATAGCCCTCGTGTTGCTTCTAGTGCGACGCTAATAAAACCAATCAATCAATCATGAGCTATATAAAGGCAAATTATCCTATTAATTTTTAAATATATATTTAAACATGATTAGAATAAAATCTGTGATCGTGGTAAAACTTTTAAGGATGGCCAGCATCTATATCTTTCTTTTAAAATTTTGTTTTACACACACACACACACACACACACACACATATATATATATATATATATATATATATATAACATTCTATGTCGTTAGTATTTATGACTTTCTAATCTGTAATAGTTTACTGTGAAATTTTCTTTATGCGCAGCTCTCACATATTTCTCTTATATAAAATTAAATTCAAACATTTCATAAGAAATTCTTTGAAGAATAAGCAACATTTGGTTCGTATAATTCTAACCAAAGTGTGAACAAATTATCTGAATTTATCCTGCCCATTTATAAATTTATATCGTGTTTTGTACAATTTGTAATGCAGTGCTGATTATTTATTTACTATATCTTATATTTGACAATTGAAGTGCACAGTGGTGTGGGGGATGTAAGGATAATTAAATTGTAACTTAGCCAAAAAATTCTACTTCCCCTTAAATCATCTTTTTTCCCTACTGTACATATTAGCATATGAGGTGTTCAACAGTTAATGTATTCTCAACAAAGATAACCCAACCTTAAAACTCCAATCATATTTCTTTTCCTTTATGTTCATAGCCCGAAATATCTATCGCAAGTTTCCCTACATTCAAATGCTAAAATAAAAAAATTCAAATAACTATGCTACTCAATCCTAAATTAAATCAAGCTAGCGCTAGTTTACACTGCTAAATGGACCTACGGCTCTCTGATCTGATCATGAAAGAATAAAATCTTTAATATCTGAAGAGTATATGCTATTCTAAAACGTCATAGCTTAAAGCCAGGAGAATTCATGTGCCTGCAAATGGAGTAAACTTTTTTAAATTTAAAACTTCCTCTGAAAAAAAGTAGATTTTGTTAAGCCATCACAACGACGCCAGCTTAACAAAAGTGTTGTGGTGGGATTTTATCGCTGTTGCATGACATATTTCTCTGCTTGAGGCAAGATTGCCGTAATAGAAAAAGGTGCTTCGCCAAAAAAATAAACAAGCGCGACTTCAACCATCACTAACCATTTTCTTTTAATGGAACTATTTGGAATGATTTTTAAGGATGATCATCGAGTATTAAAACATTACTACAGGTACAAAAAAGGGATTAAAAAAAGACAAATGATACAGTGATTACGAACGAGATGTTCCGAACCAGGGAGGCAACATAAAAAAAATACTACTATAATCAAAAGCGATGCTCACTTCGAAGATATTCAAACTTTTACCAATAATTATAATACGGAAATGACTATTGAGAAATATGTATAACAATTGCAAGAAATAGTCGAAATACAAGAAATAATGGATTAACAAAAACTCATCTTTTTAACGTAGCTTGTCTGTCGAGACGTACAAATTCTAATCCAGTTACAGCCCATCTCAAGAACCTTCGGCGAATTGAGAAGAAACCAAGTGAACGATTTCGGAACTCACGTCAACCCCAGCTGCGATCCATCTTCAATCAGCGAGGCAATCAAGATGCTACAGGAGGCACACACTGAATATTTCTACAGAATAATAATAATAAAAAAAAAACCCTCCGAATCAAGATGGATGAAACATCTATCAAGTATTATGTTATAAAAGGATTGAAGGAGAGTCATGCCATCGAAATACAACCACAAAGTTCCCGAGATCTTGAACACATGAAAAAAAAATCAAAATAATAGACACTAAGAAAAATAAATCACTTAAAGAGCAGTGATCCCGGAATTTACACATCATTATTATTTATACCTTTACAGACTACATTAAAATTTTCTGACACAGAAGAAAGAAATGCAAAACATTTAGAAGATTTTTTTTTAATTTGTGAAACAGAAAATATTAAGTTAAATTTCTCAAACCTTAAATTTCGACTTAAGGGTATTGATTTCCTAAGATACGAAATAAAACAAGGATCATAAACTGTCCCAATAAAACTAATGTAGTACTTACTTTAAAAATATCTCCTACCATCAAAAAATGTAAAAGATTTACAAAGACTCTTTAACAGTTATAATGAATATCCTAAATTCATTTCGCAATATTCAAAAATAATTGAGAATGCCTCTAAATAATCTTCTAATAAAAGATCAAGAATGGAATTGGACCCCAGCATACCACAAATCTTTTAAGAAAAACTAAAGGATAGCTTAATTTCAAAACCTATTTTGGCCTTATTCAATCTAAATTACCCTGGCCATATCTATGTAGATGCATCTAAGAAAGTCATAGCAGCTACTGTAATACAAAGAAAGACCTGGCGGAAGTCAACACCCCCTTTGCATTCCACTCCAGGAGAATAAGAAATTATGGAATCAATTACACAATAACTGAATTAGAGCATTTAGTGGTGATTGATAGTTTAATTAAATTTCATTGTTATCTTCATTGATATCTCATTTCACAATACATACCGACCACAATGCACTGGTTTGGCTTTAAAAAGCTTAGAAATTATAAAGGGCGGCATTTTAGATG
This sequence comes from Nephila pilipes, assembly GCA_019974015.1. Taxonomy (NCBI): domain Eukaryota; kingdom Metazoa; phylum Arthropoda; class Arachnida; order Araneae; family Nephilidae; genus Nephila; species Nephila pilipes. The sequence goes on along the minus strand of BMAW01068915.1, from coordinate 69,486 downwards.
GTCCTTAAAAGTTTCAATGAATGACTTTAATAATATAAAATATAAACAAGGAAGTACCAATATTAGAGCTGATATGTTGACAAAAAATCCTGTAATGTGCATAATTTAATTACAACACTACTTGAACTTTCATCATATATATATATATATATACACATATACATAGGAAATAATCTAAATCTAATGTCTAAATTTAGAAAATAATTTTTCTCCCTTAATGTTTTGAAAGAGAGGGTGTTTTGATTGGGAAAAGACAAAGTTTATCTAAATACTTATACCAAAAGTTCTGTGAGTGAAATCAATAAAAAAAACCCATGAAACAATTTGTTAAAGAAAATGTCACCTCAATATTATTAGATTAAAATTCTTACTGATATTAGAAACTATCATAACCACTATTAAAATTATCAAACAAACAATAAGCCGCATTAAAATAAGAATATGGACATGTGCAATTACTTCTTCTGTGTGAAAAACTTGTTGAATATTTATCAGTAGATAGTGTAAGCGTTTTAAGTTACTATTAAACAGTTAAGAAATAACTACATATTATTATTAATCATACCGCCTGATACAATTGGACTTTTCTTTCATAAAATGCACCAACAGAGACATATTAATTTTAAAAAACAATTTTTTTAAAATCAGGTACCTGAAAAAGTTTTATATGATAGAAGTATTGCATTTACCTCTTCAAAATTTAAATATTTCTTAAGACATAATAATAGCAATCAATAATTAACCAGTTCTCACTGACTACTAACAAATGGAAAAGTTGAACGTGTAAGTCAAACAATTTTTGCTCACTTAAAATTTGAAATTATAAATACTAATTTCCATAGACAAAATTTTCAAAAAGATAACTCTTCAATATAATCAAACTCCTCATACTATTTTAGACTAATTTAATGTATGGTAATTAAAAAAAATTTGAAGCTTCAATAAAATAAAATAAGAAATACTCTAGCGTAGAAGAAGCAAGAAAAAATTATGGCTAAAGAAAGAACTAACCAATATTATCAAATAAATAAAATAAGATATAGCAGAAGATTTCAAGAAATAGATTTCTAGGTTGGTGACTTTTAGTCGTGTATAATTAATTTTTATACCTAATTCAAGAAAATTAAGTTCCCCTTATTCAGGCTCCTATATAGTATTAGGAAAATGTTCAGATGCTCTATTTGAAATTGATAGACCCAATGAACTCAATAAAACCTAGACAAAGTTAGTCCACTCAATCCGTTTAAAACATTTTCACCCATCGAAAAATTTTCAATTAAATTATCTTCAACAAAGAACCAAAATAAAAGGAAAGTAAATAGGGAAAAAAAACTATTAAGTAACATAAAAGTGACTGAGTTTTATTTACCAAGTCTTTTTGGTGAAGAAGATTAATGTGATATGAGTCTTAAATTGTGTTTTATGGTAAGTAGTATTGCTTATATTGTGAAGTTGAAAAGTGTTTACTACCTTTATAGTTAACATTATTTAATATAAGTCACTTTTTTATTTTAATATGTTAAGCGAATTTGCAATTTTGATAATGGTTATTTGTGGTTTAACAATCGTAAGAAATATGTAAGACAGAAAAGATTGAAGGAGTGGTTACCAATCTATATTCCAGTCGGAAAGAGTAATTTATTTAAGACGTGGGATGACTACGAATTATATTGGTTTGCGTTACCAATAAATACAAACAAAATGTAGGAGAGAATTCAATCATGAATTTTGTTGATCTTGAACAATTAAAAGAACAAACTCGTTTTGTTTTCATTTGTATACCTCTTATTGTTTTCATATTAACATCCCTGAACAACTGTGAGTTAGGCATGCAGATTTCTTAGAGAGGTGTTTTTAGAAGGAATCAAATATGATGCAATTTATGTTAGCGAATTTTGAGATTTAATAGGAAATAGAAGAATTTTTCTTAGAGAGAGAAAAAAAATAAAAGTGAGATAGTTATACTAAATATATAGATAGTTAAAAATCTTTTTTATATGAAATTTTCAAACAAATGTGAATGTTGTGATTTTATATTACATTTTAATTGTGATTAAAAATTAAAGTATTAATAATGATGCTATCAGAGAAATTTCTGAAAATTTGAGTCGGCGTTTATGAATCAAATACAATAAATAGATTTACTGTAAGGTATATAAAGCGGATAAACCATAATAATTTTTTGCTATTACCGCGTGCTGTTTGATTGAATATTGTATAAATATTAAATATTTTAATATTATTTTTCATTTTATTTTATTAGTTTTCATATTTTAATATTTTAGAGTGTACTTAATCTAGTGCTGAATATTTTATACAAAACAATATTATCAATTGTCTAATAATTGCGCCATAGTAGATATATAAGATACATATTTATTTCGTTAGTAATTGCATAATATCAAGTATTTTTATGTAAATTTTGTTATTGTTCAATTTTGATAAAATGATAATGTTTTCCAGAAGATCACTGATATACTAGCTATAATACAAATCTAATATTATGAAAGAACTGGAGAAAGCATGTAGCTCCTGATATGGAGGACAGATTTAAAACTAAAATTCATTTTTGTCTCACTAATTGGTTGATTGTTTTGTTAACGTTACACTAGAATCAACTCGAGGGCTATTGGCGACAGACCTCCTAATTTTGAACCTTTATCAAGTGACGAGGACGACACCTGAGCTAGTATCTCCTCCACCACATTATTGGGAGGACTTTTAACCATCGCAGATTTAACGTTCATCAGTCCCAGCTACACAACGGGTCTTTTGTGGCATCAAGGCTCGAACACACGACTCCACGAAAACCACCGGCCAAAAGTCCCGCTAAGCTACCGTGGCTACCTTTTGTCCCTATAAAATCAATTCATATTTTAGAAGTATAATTATTTTGTTTATCATTATTATTTTGTTTATTGTTGATGTTAATTGTATCTTATGTATATTGATATAATGTGATTTTTTGTAAGAGTACAAACCCTCATCAGAGACTCCCTCTTAAAATTGGGAAGCAAATGTAAGAATAATCAATTATACCTTAATAAAATTTCTACTTCCCATTTAATATTTGTTTTTCTGTCTTACATATTCGAACAGTTTATGTTCAACAATTATTATTTTCTCAGCATAGAACACCAAACTTAAAACCTCAATCTCATTTCAGATCATTTTGTGGTCATAGCCCAAACAATTTCACGCATTACCCACTAATTGAATCCTAAAGTACAGAATGAAAAAAATTAGCAATAATTAAAATAACTCTACAATCCAACCCCAAATTGAATAACCTTTGAAATTGCAAAGTATATAGAAAGTTAGTCTCACACAAGTCAACCTAAAAATTTGAACAAAAAACGATTGCTTTTTCTAACAAAATGATTTCACAGACTCTCATCTTGAGAAGTAAAGCAAAACTAAGCCTCACCTTCAACACAGTATTTTTAACGACAAAAAAAAAGGTAAGCACGCAAATTGCAAATAATAATTCACAATGCTACATATTATCGTAAGTCTCCAATATTGTAAGCTAAATTAAATCAACGTGAAACTACAATGTTTGTTGGCTGATATTCCTCAGGAGGAATTACACGATCTCAATTTATCTTTACCACTGCGTCTAAGAATGCCATTACATACTGAATAATAAAACTCATTTCCTTTCAGCTCTTGGTATATTTGTTCAAACGAACTTCAGAAAATGAAAGCAAGTTTTTTTTTGGAAAAAGGGTAATTGATCGAACGGAATAAAATCATATTTATAAAAAAAAGTAATTAAAAATAAGAGCAAACTTCTCACTATTATTTTTTGAATCGTATAGTTAAAAACTAAAGTTCTTTATTGGATTTCATTTTAGATTATCTCTTTAATTTAGTTTTGTGAAATTTGCAAATAAATAGACTTCTACCTCTTCATGAACATCAAATATTTTTTTCCGTTTAATCTTCTTTAGCGCAAAATGTATGGTTATAATAAGTTGATATAGTATTATTTTGTACGTTATTTTTATTATTTTATAAATTTTATCTTATTTGTATGAGTAGTCTTTTAGCTTATAAGCGTCTGTCTAAAAATTCTAATTATATAACATCAATTAAAACATCAAGCTTTGTTCTATTTATTTTATGAAAAAACCAACTGTTTCGGTACTCAAAATTTTATCAATCGGAACTCACTAAGTAATTCAGTCAATAAAACAATCAGTCTGGTAAATCTTTAAGATCTTTTTGTTCTCGTCTAAGAATAATCAAATATAAATGTTCGCATAATGAATGAGTAGCAGTAACTAACAAGCGTCTTCAATCAAAGATTATCTGAAAATTCTTATCTTAATAACCGTAAAAGTGAATCCGAGTCGGGAACAATACTTATACACTGGGTCTAAATCCAGTATTAGCTATTCGACGATCAGTTAACTTTCTGACATCTATGTCGCGTGTACTATGATCTATAACTAACCTTCTAACTCTACTCAACAATTAAACACGTCCAATCTCTATATCTCATATTCTACTTCTATTTATTACACTTCTTTATATGTAGCAATGCTGATACACATAATTCAAAGTTTATTCACAAACTGGGATTTTCAAATTGAATATGGTCATAAAAGATCCCAAAAGGATAGTTGAAGGAATAAAACGTGCGAGAGCCCGTTACTCAATAATAATATGATATTTTAACTGAATAACTCTAGGGAGGAAATCTGCAGTATTATCCTATCTACTATAATAATTCTGTTTGTTAATTTAGCTATATATTTTTGAGAAGTTTTCACCTTGACGGTAAATAAGAAATTACATTTCTTTTTCTTTTGTTATCTAACTTGAGGCTAAAGTTAATCCATTAACATACAATGACTATCAAGACTTTGGAAATTAATTAATGAATCAAACTGATTTACCTTCTGTTAAGTCAATGCACAGAAAGAGTTAAAGTTTTATGAGAAAAAGATTTCATTAATTATTTCCATTATCTATTATATAATGGAGTTACGTTTTATGGTTCATCCAATTAAGACTTTTACTGAATAATTAGTACATCGAAGGATGTAGTTAGGAAGTGTGAAAGTGAGCTTCTCCGCATTATGTTACATCTTGAGCATCTGAAGTCACCCTGCTTTCCTAATTAGGTGTCTTAATATCTGAACGGAATTTTAGAAATGTCTTACATTCTTTAATTGGTATTAATTCCATTTCTTCTCTTTTGTCTGGATCATGCAATAATTTTAATAAGAATCGAAATAGAAAAACAGAAATGGAACTTTTTCATTCAGATTCAGTTTCTTCGCTTATCGTAAATTTCAGTTTCCTTACTTAGGCACTTTACGAAAATGTGTTAGTGTAAAAATTAAATAAATAAAAAAGGAGGAAATTTATATTTAATATTGTGAAATATTAAGAAAAATCATTTCATATAAATGAAAGTATTTGCTGAAATAGTCGTTGATAATAATGTTTTATATTGCTCTTCAAAAAATACAACTTGCTTAGATTGTACGATCATTAATATAAAAGAAACAAATCCTCTGTCTTTTTTTGTATAATTGGTAAATTAGACGCTATAAACAGGTCTTGTTAATCTTCCACAAATCATTAAAAGAATCTTCCGATGAGTTAAGTAAAGTTTCCCATTTCATGAAGATTTTTACTAACTTTAATATATTCCAGATAATGAAACCAAAAATAACACTTTCTCAACCCCCTCCCTTTTAATATTTTCTAACTAAAACTTTCTCAACAGATGTGAAATAAAAACTGGATTCCAGATTTATTTTTGGCTGCATCAATTTTTATAAATCAGTATCAAGATATTAAAATAATTCGTCATCACAATTAAATAAATGGAGAACATTTATATTATTTTAAGGAAGAAATATACAAAAATCAAAGGATCTACGTGTTAAATGCAATATCAAAATAATTAAGTATTATGCGAGTTCGATTGCGTGAAAAAAGGCTTAATTTAGATTTTTTTTATCAATGCTATATATGTTGAGATGTTTTACAAAAAATTCATTACTTTAACATTGAGAAATATCACAAACACACTATTATCATATCTCTAAATGCTTAAATAGGTTAATTGCTATAATTAATGTACAATTATTTAAATATATATATATATATATATATATATATATATATATATATATATATATATATATATATCTTCAACAGTACATTCATTCATTTTCGTTTAAATATTAGCAGCTATCCATAAGCTCGTATCTTTTAGAAACCCTGTCTCTTTGTTTTAGATTTACTTTATCTCAATAAATATTATTTTTAACAGGATGTAAAATGCATTTTCGATTCCTACATATTCTTTAAAAACAAAAGAATGTTCCTGTTTATGGTTAAAAAAAACTTTTTAACCCATACTCACTTAAGTAAATTCATTTCTATCATCAATCATGTTTTAGGTAAAACTTTTGTTATAGATCTTGACCTGAAATATTATGTTTGTGCAAACGCATGTACTGTCTCAAAGAGAGAATTTTGAAAAATATTGAAATGGTCAATATTTCACCCCAATATATCTACGTTATTTAATACAATTTTGTACAAGAACATTGAGAAATATAAAAATATTGTAAATTGGTAAGCAAATTATTTAATATGTTTGCTTATTGAAATCCATTTTGATGCGTTTTCCTTGAAATCTCACATTGTTTTTTATTTAATTTCCTTAGCTTTAAATAAAGTCATACGTCAAAAATATATGAGCAAATCTTTAAAATAGCTTATAAACACTAAATAAGTCTTATTCTAAAGTCCCAGCTGTAAAGGAATATAATGATCATTACTTTAGCTCTAGTTTAAATTCTTGGAAATGAAGAAAATTTTATATGTATTTTAAAGTAACTGAGACTTACTGATTTTGAGCTTTTTGTGTCATGGTAGTTAATAATTTCGTTTCCTTTATTAAAGTTTTATCGGAGTTCGTAAAAAGTGATGTTTTAAATTATTCCTCTGAAAAACAATAAAATTCAAAAATAAATCAATTAGAATATATTTCTTTATAATCACGTTAATGATTCATTGGTTCTATCTTTATTTTATTCCTACTCGAGAGAAAATATAAAACCCTTGGTAAAAAAATACTTAATAAAACAAAAGAAAAATCTTAAAGTTTAAGAATTGCTGTTTAAAGTGATTAAAGGCTTTAAAACAGACTTAAAATAAAAGTTAATTAAATCTCAAAATTATTAGTTACGAGAAACAACGCTAAAACTATTCAATTCCATTATGAAATATATTTCATTTTACTAAAAACAATTATTCATTAATTTATTTATTACATTGCCACAACTAGCTTATTTAAAAAAAACTAAAAGAAATAATAAAGTGAACAAAAATTATTGAAGAAAGTAAGCCAACTAAAGTGACTTTTATAAGCATGCAATTCCTTCTCATAGAGTTATTTGCTTGGAATAATACCTTTCTTTCTTAATGGCTTGAACGTTTCATTTTTATTCTGAAAATAAATTGACAAAGCACAGTCATTTTTCTTCCTAAACAAAGATTAACATTAATTTTTCTAGAACCCTTAATTACTAAAATAGTTTGGAAACAAATAACAAAACTCCAATAATGAAGTTTTATGGTCAAGGTCAAAGTTAATAAAAAAAAAGTTGCTCTAATATCTTCATACTACTTGGATAAATAAAAATACTTCAACAGTTTTTCTAAAGAGAAAAAAGTTTCTTAACAATTTGTAGATAGGATAACAGCTTCAAAAGAAGCAGTGGTATAGTTCCATTCAAAATAAAATAGCAGGGATTTATGTTCTTTTCAGGACAAGTCAAAAGAGCAAGTGAAGAATTTCCGCCCTTAATGAACGGGAGAACGACAAATCCCAAGGGCAGGACAAAGGTCAATCATTTAACTTAGAAAACAAAATAAGCAAAACAGCTTGAGAAGTCAGTAAAAGATTTGCAACAGATCGAAGTAAAAAGACCATTGAAAATGGAAATGCTAACTATTTATTTTCATTAAAAAAACAATGTTAAAGTGGTTTTAAAAAGATATCTCTGGAAATTTTATTCTCTAATTCAACAAAAAGATTAAAGCTTATTTTCAAATCCAGTGATAGTTCTCAATATAAAACCGAAGACAAATGGCCGAAAGCAGCATCTGAAAAACTAATAAACGCCGCAAAATAGATCCTCAGGATACAATGTAGATAAGTAGTTTTGACTAAAAAAGTGTTTCAAAAGGAAACAATGCTGAAAAGATTTATTTATACAAAATTTTGGAAGAAGGTGTAATGAAGTAAAAATAAAGTAATGATAGTAAAGTAGGTAAACCTCAAGATTAAAATGACGTGACATTAGAAAAATAAATGGAATTGAAAAATAAAATTCAACATTTGATGAGTTTCTCTGCATTGTCATAATATTCTTATCATTCTTACTTGGAAACATCAAACTCCCCTAGTTTACAAATTAAAGGAAACACCAAGGACCGCGCTGAACATGAAGCTTGCCACGACACGTTCCGCTATAACTTAACTTAGAACACTTCCATGATTCCACCTATCGCAGCCTCGAAGACTTTCTAAATTGCAAATTTGTAATTTTTAAATATTGCTTTAAAGCAACGCGAGAGCTATTGGCGTCTCATAATTTTGAATCATCACCAAGTTACGAGGTTGTCATCTCTGTTTGTGATGGCATCCTGTTACCTGTCGCGTCTGTCATTTTAAATGTTATTCTAAGATCTAAATTTCAACTAAAGCTCATACTAAGTAAATAAAACAGTCTATATGTTTATTTACTTAGATATATATCTAGATAAATATCTAGAATATATGTTTATTAAATCCTTTAATTAGGGGGTTATTCTCAAACAGTTTATTTTTTTATGCGCGAAGTCCAACAAGTTCTATATTCTAACAAAGAATACACTTACCGTAGTATGATATGAATACCACCTGCAATGGCTTCGACATCGTTGAAACCTAATCTCACCTAATCATTTAATACATGCCAGAATACTTCAGCGTACATCATACTAACACTCTTCTTAATACCATAACCTGAATTATTTTCAATTCAATTATCTGTCGCTTTTTCATGACTTGATTATATCTATTCCCTCCATTTCCAAATATTACTTAATTTGCATCAATTTCAATTTGACCAGGAAGAAGCTGGGAATTTAAATATAAAATCAGAAAGAAACCCCAGATGTTAGTTGAAGTGGAAAATTCACAAATAGCCCATGTTATGAGCTGGTATTCCTGGCTTACCACAAAATGCGATGAATTTAGCTCCATTTATCATGAAACTTATCCCATTATCTCGTACGGCAGGTCTTTGAGAAATATGGACTCAAATTCGTAGTTTGACTTGAACATTACGACTGCAACCACTCGGTTGCTACGCTTAAGTCTAAGTTACGCAGCAGCTTCGATAGACTCTTTCTCAAAAATTAATTTTGATATTTGAAGTAAAAGAATTTGCAACAATTTTTATATAACCGTAAATCTGAATGCAAAAATAAATTAAAAAAAACAGTTGAATAATGTTATTTGAAAGAAATGATAATTTGGAGGAAAATGATAAAAAATTGTTTTAATTTTTTAATATTTTTCTTAAAACATCGGACAATCATTAACTCTAAATTACACGCAACGAATGTTACTTTAAAATAAATTATGATTATATAAGAATATTTAAAATTAAGGTATTAATTTGTTGATGGGTATAAATTTCTCTCCTTCAGTAAGTCTTATATTTCTCGAATTAATGGAAAATCTTGATTTTAAGAAAACATTTTATGTGAAATTTTCCTTTTTCCTCAATGTAAAAGTCGGTATTTAAAATTAATTTTTACAACTGTATTTGAATTCTACAGAAATTAAATTTTATACATTTTTCCTATGATAACTTTTATGTATTTAAAATATTTTTTTAAAAAAACCCGATTGGTTGATTTTTTTTATTAGTGTTACACTTAAAAGCAATAAGAGAACTATTGGTTACTTGTTTCGTTACTTTAAACTTCGACAAGAATGATACATGAGCTAGCATCCTCCCTCCAAACTTTCACATGATGTCAACGGAAAGACAGTATCTAGACAGATTTAATATGTATAAGCCCCCCTACATGGTATCAAGATTCAAGCCCACGACTCAATTGTGACCATTCGGTTACAGCGCTCTTGACAAAAAAGAGGCACAGTATTGTAAGTATATCATGTATACACACACACAATATATATATATATATATATATATATATATATATATATAACACATCGATCAATAGCGTAAGCTCCCGAGTCTAACATTGAAAACAACATTTTTTTGCAAAATGTTTTTATTCATCAACACTTATAACACCTTTTTTGTTAATCACCTTTTAGGGTGATACAAATGATTAACGCTTTCCAAATTCCCCCCCCCCCCAATTTTTTTCTTCTTTTTTCGCAAGAAATCTTTGTTGCGAGTAAATAATAAACAGCTTTCTACTGAATCATCGACTCGTTGTTTTGTTCCATCAACAATCACTTGGCACCACTTGGAAAAAAACCTTTTCCTTCACTTCAAAAAAAACCTTTTTTCCTGGTCGATCGACCAAGAATTTTGACACGTTTCAAACGAGGTTAGTACTCTAGAAAGACCTGGTCACTGGTTTACTAGGCACTTAATCTCTGGGTTAGTCTCAGGTTATTGATCGATGTGTTATATCATATATGCTATTTAATTTCTGTTACAAATTCTAAAGGAAATCTATACTCAGTTTTAGATTACTGTTTGAAGTTTAAAAATACCAAAGTTATTACAAATTTTTCTTGCAAAATATTATCATACGAAATGTCACTACATAATTTTAAATTATATTTTCTTTTTTTTTCCCCTTTGAGATTCATAAATTTTTTTTTTTCAAAGGGCATTTTTAATTAATAAAATCATGTAACATTATTAACATCGAACTTTATCTATCTAGTATTAAATGTTCATTATTTAAGAAAGTTATCGCATTTTTCGATAATAATATTCAATATACTACAAACATGGAAACCAACAAGCGAAACAAATTTTTAAGAAAAACTTTTTTAATTAACAGAGTTGATTTTTTTGTGAATGTAAATTACAGATCATACATCTCTTGCTGCCAATACAATCAACGTTACCGAAATTAAAATATACATTTAATTTAACCATGTAAGTAGTTTTTTAGAAGTTAGACTCACAGAGAGAGAGAGAGAGTGAAAGTTAAAATTAAAATTAAAATGAAGGTATCAAGTAAATGAAAATAGCTAGCATATTTTATATATATTCAACGTTAACAATTTAGATCTAAGGTGAAATTTTCATTATGGTATGTAATCTGTATAGTACACATGGACAGAGTCCTGCTGGAATGAATCAAAATTAAATGAAGATAAAAGAATTAAATGAAAATGGCTAAGCATATTCTTATATATATTCAACGTTATTATTTTATTTAGATCTAAAGATTTAGAAATTTTCATTATGGTATGTAATCTGTACAGTACATGGGAAGGTCACTAACGGAGAATCAAGATTATTTTTTTTCTTCAAATAAAATTTACATAATGAGTTTTATAGAGTAAGTGGTTGAGAGTTAATTACACACGCAAAAAACTATATTAGAAAAACTAATTTTCGATTTCATGTGGCTGGAGAGAAGATCTGCGAATTTTTTCTTTTCCATTTACCGAATACTTGCTTTTTAAATCTTAAATAGAAAAATAAATATCTAAAAATCTTTTCTCAAAACGATGAATTTATGAAATCACTCTCTGTCAATCATCTTCTTTTAAGCAAGTAGTCGAAAAGAACGAAAATTTTAAATGTTTTTTGCCTTGCTTAAATTTTAAGCAGACACGCAATGTCAGATAATTGTATTTATCCAAACAAGTTTTTGATAAAATTCTTGAAATGAAATGTTTTCTTTGGTTTGCAAAAGTTTAAAACTGTTAAATTTCTAACAAAATGTGTAGGATTTTAAAGAGATTAATATAAGGATATTTTTCTTTTAAATATTGCTTAGATTGGTAAATAAGAATTCAAAATATTGTTTTTTTTAATGTATGGGATAAATCAGTCAGATAAATATAATTTGGGTAGTCTCTCAAATCATAAGTTATAACTTTACCTCTAAAAAAGAATTGGAGAAAGAAAAAAGATCAGTAAAAAGTTAAAATTTTATACTTTCAGTTATTTACAAAAATATTCTTCATTACCTTTCTTATGTTGGTTCCCAACTATGGTTTAAATCTTTGAGTAAAAGCGTAAATATATAAATAAAGTCGTTATTGGTTGGTTTAGCATAAAAATATTCTTTGAATAAAATATTTGATTTTTAAATCATTTACACCGGTCAACTAAGCATTATGTGAAAAGTTTTCGTTGATCTTCAATAAGAAGCATCGAATATATTGCAAGATTTTTTGATCAGTTAAAACATCAGAATAGAATCAACTTTGAAAGAGATAAATGTAAATGACACTTAAACATTTTGCCCAATTCTGGAATAAACAGATAACTTCCTGTTTTTTTGTCAGACTGCCATTACACTATCAGCCACGGTTGCCCTCTTTTTTTTTTTAACCTAGGTAACATAAGTCTGAAACTTTTTTTGTACACACGAACGCGTAAAAGCGTCTTATGAAATCATGAACTTCTTATGTCATATCGAGGGTACACGATGAAATGTTGCCAGAAAAAAAATGAATATAAATATTTTTCCTTACCCATAAAATATTTATGTATTTGTATAAAAATTACAAGGATCTAATATGAAACAATAAATATCTAGATTAAATGAGAGGCTTAGCTTTCGTAAACTGGATTACTTAAGATAAATTAACTAGTAATCAAATCATAATGAAAGATAATCTTAAAAACCTTTAGATTATATAAACTGTAACAATTCTCATTAATTCAGAAAATATGTATACGTTGGCACGGCATTGCGTATTTAAGCATTTTACACCATCTATTAAGCCATTAAGAACAATACAGAAATATTGAAATAGTTTAAATATAAATACGAAACCTCTCCCTACAACCATAGGTCTTGCATTTTTTTCAAAGGAATATTATCTTCCCTTTGAATAACTTGCTGACGTTGAGTTTCACGATGCTCAAATTTTGTTTATTCATTCAATGCCAGGTGTATTTGGTTCTGTTCTGTCGTCATGCGAATCACATAGAAATTTGCATATTTCTAGATATTTTAAACTCTGGAAGCGATTGCAAGAGTAGAAAAAAGAATTCAACTAAGTTTGAAGTTAAATATTCTCATAGATTAACAAACTTCAAAATATCTATATCAATGACGTAAATTGTTTCTCTCACGTTTCTTTGGAAAACTAAAATATGACAAGCATAAAACACTGAAAAAATAATATTCGTAGAATGCAGATACAAAATTCTACAAACGTTTACTTCAAAACCATCTTATAGAGACAAACATGCTTTCTTCCTAGGAATCAATTGCTCAATAAAACTGATAGTCAAAAAGTAGTAGCAGGTTCATAAAAATCAATTCATTAAAAAACTCTCATATTATAGCAGTTTACTATATGAAGCCAAAATCTTTGAAATAAACATACACTTCAACCCTGATTTTTGCATGGAGAGTCAAGGAACCGCACGAAATCTAAAACAAAATATTCTACTTCATACTTAGCTATAAAATATATTTTGTTTGCAACATTCTTAAAAAATATTTATGCAGTGGTAGACATATGAAAAAAGTTTCCTGATTCCAAGTATAACTCAAAATACAATGCATCTAGAAAAAGCTTTTTCAAGTAAAAAATAATTTACACGGGATCATCTTAATATGTTTTATTTGATTATACGTTAAGATGCACATGTATGCAAAAAAATTTCAAAATGCTCATATTAAAAATTATTGTTCTAGTCAGCGCTACAAAATTTCTTTAAACAATTGGTACAAAAAATCGCTCTTCGTCACTTGAGTAATGTGCCTCCTATTCAATCATGAGTAATGACATTTTTTGGTGATTGCTTGCAATCGGTGATAATTTTTGAGACAATGGTTATTTGGTTAACCTTATATATACCTTCTTCATTAATAGAGACAGATTTGAGCCGTTGAAGGTGTAAAGAAAGTGGTACGTATCCTGAAGAGTTGACGAAGAGCTGCACACTATTTCAAAGAATGAAGATTCTCATGGGATGTTGTAGGAGAGGAGGGTGTATATTGAAGGTGATAATAAGTATAAAATCAATGAAATTTAAAAAAAATGTTTTATAAACGTTATTTATATCGTTAGGTTTAATAGCCACATCTCATATTTTTACAATGTGGTGATTTTTTATTTCTCAACCATCTGTGTTAGCTTTCTTTAAATTACTTTATAATTATTTTCATTCAAATATGCATTTTGATAGGAAACTTTCTTTTGCATAAAAAAGAGACGTAGAAACTCGAATTTAATTGTTCTTTAAGATTGATGATTTAATAAATCAATCTTTAATTTAATTAACTTATTTTTCTGCATCTTGAAAATACTAGTATCATTTATTATAATTGATACTGTGGTATGAAATAAAATTTACTTGACATTAAATAAGATCACACGCTATCACTCAAAACTAATTATTCAAATGTTGACGAAAAAAACTTTTTTTTAAAAAAAATTATTAAATAAACGCGTAGTTTATTTTTAAAACAGTAGAATAATTAAAGATATGAGAAACCCCCCACATTCATGAGAAATCTCGAAGTGTTATCTTTAATATTGTTTTTTATTTTTTTTATTTTGGTTATTTCCCAATACCGCCTTCAGGCCAATTAGGAGCAGTCACTTGAATTGTTTTAGCAAGTGGTTGAGTCCAGTACTCAAGGGATCGATAACGATTCTTTTGCTTATTCCTCTTTTATTTACATCGTTTTTCTGTTTTCCCTTTGAGCTGAATAATGGGATGAAAAACAGATGGTGACACTTAATGATAATTTTTCAGAACAGGTTTTAAAAAAGAAATAAGTAATTTCCATTACACAAGAGAATTACCTTTTTTTGCTTCATTTTCTTAATTTATTTCTATACTCAAAATAAAACGTTTTATGTGAAATATCACTAATTTTAAATCCAAACTTAAAGGAATAATTTCATGACCTTTTATTGAATGGAAAACAGATGTAGAATTAATTTCCCACTAGACAGCAGCCATAAGACGCTCAAATACTCTAGTTAATATATTTCTTCGAAAACTACTGTATAATGTACGTGTAAGTTCTTAAAAATATGTGCCAATCATTTCAAACTAATACAATCAAACCTTCCTTTAAATAGAAATTTATTCACTTTATTGAGTTTCCAGTAAAAATCTATTGTGCTGCTAAAAAAGCTTAATGTGTCGTTAGTAAAAAAGCATTTTTTCACCATATTAGAAGTTTTTTGCCTCATATATAAAGGTTATGCTGCTAATTTAAATATATATTTCGGTAACTTACATAATTTGAATACACATTTCCTGAACTTTGAACATTAAAGTAAAATATATACGGTTGTTAAAAATCTCCTCTGCTCATTAAATTTCAAAATATCAATGCACTTAAGATTTAAGTGAACTTTTTTTTATCAGTAATATGTGTCATTTAGTTATATTTCGCCCAGGTTATTAAAATTTGCAACATATACTACAGTCTTACAAAATTATACTAATATAATGTATAACTATGACATTCCAATGATAACATACCATAGTATTTAAAAGAAACTATATTGGTAATTACTCCCAACAGTTAAGGTAACTTTCAGCTTTGACCAAGTTAGTTACTCATTGCATAGAAGAACGTTTGCTAATGGTCCCTACGCTATCTTGTCTTTGATCCGATTGTAAAGTCTCTCTTTTCACCCCTCTCTGTCTTAGGGAAACATTTCATTCCCATCAAATGATCTTTAATGCATTGGAAGAGTTTATAACCATAGTCTTTTTTCCTTATAGGAATCATAGACAAACTTTTTTTCCACACGGATAGTCTGAACGGTTTGGTAGTACATTCTTTCGAACTGTCATCGGACAACTGTAGTAGTTGAATATTTTAAAAGATTAATAGACATCAGTTCATCACGACTAATCCGATCAGATGAAACAAATTGATATAAATTGACTGTAATTAGTATTATCGCATATATATATATATATATATATATATATATATAAACATAATAAAATCACAAAATTTTGAACATTAAAAGAAATTAACCTTAGTAAATTAGTCTATAATTTAACATATTACATAACATTCAAGATCATCTTAAACATAGCAAATAATTAAAAAAGAACATTAGAACATGTAAAACCTCAACATGTAGTAAAGACAAAAAAAAAAATGTATTTTAAACAGTTCTCAAAAAGCAAGATAATAGACCTTCAAGACCACGAAGGATAAGAGAAAAGAATTAAGATATTAAATTCAAAAAATGGAGATAAAGTAATTCTAAGCTCCAATACTTGGAATTAAAGGAAAAGTATGTTTTACACTAACAGTTATGTATCAACTCATCACACTGCAGAAATTACAAAATGACAATTGGTGATTAAACCAAAATAAGCATAAGCAAAAAAGACAAACAAAAGTTCAACAAGAAAAAAAGAAAAGAAAGGAAACAAATTGATTTAAACCATGAGTGGAATTAATGTACATCAATTAAAAATAAATTATTCATTCTTAGATGCCATCAAACGATCTTAACTAAAAAAAAAAAAGATTAATCACTTTTACCACATAAACACAAGGATGCACTAGACTAGGTTATCTTCCAATAGTGTCGCGAGTGCATCTACCACCTAATGTTTTTTACCACTAAACAATTGATAGAATGCTTCCATATCACAAGAAAATTATTTGCTTAAGTATTATCCTATCCTCATTTTAATATTGTTTTCAAAACTTTTTTTTACCTAGAAGAGAGCGATAAAACATTTTAAAATAATTTAGCGGTGGGTTGGACATTATGGTTGAAATTTCCGAGAGGTTAATGGGACAAGGAGGAGGAGGATACACACACACACACACACACATGGCGCGGTTCTACTGCGACTCAACATGGTTTGCGGTTTGCCGCACCGTGCCGCGCGTACTCTGTGGCCGGCGCGACGCTTGCCGCCACCATCGCTGCCGCGCCTTCGGCACCTGTACCGTTACGCACCTGCCGCGCGTACGTAGCGTATGCCTACCCCGCTGTTCCGGCACCATTAGACCGCGGCGTGATAACGCATGTCGGCCGGCTATTTATTGCGCACGTGCTGCTGCCTGCCGCCTGCCACTACTGCCTTTACCTGCTGGCGCAGCTCTGCCTGTCCTGCGACACGCCTGACGCGTACTGTACCACTGTTACCAGCTACCGTTGCTGCGCAGGCAAGCCTCGCCAGCGCTGCGCTGGTTCGGTTCTATTCTGGCGACAACGTGCCTGACGCCTGCTGCCGCATATGGTTCTACCGCGCGTGCGGCAAGACGCGCTGGCTGGGCCACGGCAAATGTGCGACCAGGCTGCATGACGGTGGGCGAAACGCGAACGCGGCGTTTCTTCTTCATGGAAAAACGTTTGGCTGGCGTTCGCGGTGGTGGTTGCCATCAGCGTACGCCGCTATGCGGTTCTTCTTACGCTGCCTTGTTGCCTGTTCCTGGTCGTTCGATAGCATGTGCCTCGCGCAACCTGTACACTACCGGTTACCTACCATTCTTATGCCTGCTCTGCGCCTGTTCACCTTCCACCACGCCTATTTTCTACCGGATTCTACCGGTTCTTTCTCGTATATCTTACCTCCTTCTCCATGCTGGGTTTGTTCGTTCGCCTGCTCTATACCGTTCCCCTTACTGGATTCTACGGTTCTTACGCCTTGTTCGCGTACTGCCCTGCCATGCGGACGGTTCTTCT
>BMAW01068915.1:17158-49209 GCA_019974015.1 Nephila pilipes | reverse complement strand
TGTGTGCGTGCGTGTGTGTATTTATTTTTATTATAATAATTAAAACTAATAAATTTTATTATGATGCTCAAAACTGATAAAGACTGATCAAATAGAAAACCCAGTTTTTAAGAAAATTTAAAATGAGGGCTGGAAGATATACCATTCACTGTATATTTTCAATTACTTTTATTCATTGAAAACAAAATAACGATCCTCACCTATCAAAATTCTTGTATTTCAATAGCAGTAACAGAATAGTTTCTTTTCTAAATAACCTATTAATTGCTAGATTTTATATTAGTTTTTATATAGTATTTTGAGGATTTTAAAGTTCAGAAAAAAAAATTCATGCTTATTTATTACAATATAAGGTCAATGAATCTCATATGCTCATCAAAAATTAGTAAGCTTATTTTATGCAATTGCGACTAAGCATACAAAAAATAATGTAATATAAACATTTTTGAGTTATTATTAGATTATATAATTTAATAAGGAATTTTTGAATATAACACGCTCTTTAACAATAAGAATTTCAGAAAATATTATTTAAATTGTATTTATTTCTCTCATTATGTACGCGATGGATATGTGAGTGTGTATTAATTCATAGGCCTTGTAAAAGTAATAAAATAATGTAAGAATTGCCTCCCAAAATTTGCGTATGGTGAAATAGCACTGTATACTACACTAGGAAAACATGGATAAAGCCATGAATATTGTCATTAAGGCTGTAAATTTCATAAGAGCCATAGGATTGAATCATCAATGCATGTGTGATTCTTTGCATACATTAAATTTACGGATACTCATTCGAGGAAAATCATTAATTTTTCGTAAGATGACTAAATTGAGTTAAAATATTAAAAAATACTTTATGATTTGAGAAGGAAATCGAATCATTTATGGAATCAAAAATACTATTTACACCAGAACTTGTTCACGAAAACTAGCTTACAGATTTTCCAATCGACATTAATTTCAATTAGTTAAACTTGAGTCCTCAAGACTAAAATTTATTGACAAATACATCGTTTCAAACTTAAAAAAACGTATGAAATGGGACTGAAACTATGAGGATCTTTAACTAATGCATTTAGTTTTGAACATTTCGACACATTAGTTAATTAAAAACAAAAAAAAATGATGACGTGTTTTTTTTTTAAATTTTATATATTTATTAATTAGATTATGGACTTAAGCTTTCTGGAAAAATTATTAATCTCTTGCTATATTAAAGATTTTCAAATAGAATGTATAGAGTTGGAATCTGACATTCAATTTTCAATAAACGAATGAATAAATATAATTAAAATTTTATCGTTTCTTAATGCTACGCTTCTATAAAATAGATCTTCTAAGAGAAACATAAGCTTCACTTTACGAGTATGTTTTTTAAGTAATTGTTATTTTGGAAGTATCTACATTTAGGTGCAGGTATTTTCAACAATGAAGCACGCATAGAATCAAACTAGAACCAATATATATGATGAAAACTATGGCAACTTATTAAAAACTACAACTGCATCAATCAAGCTATATATCATAATACTAGGGTCTCAAAAATGGTATCAAATGCTTTATTTCTGTCTTATATATGTTTGTTTTATTTACTTCTGTAGGTCCCGTGTGTGCTTGGGAATAGTTTTATTTGATTTCAGTTAAAAATAATATCACTAATTTTATGTTGCTGTCCTGTCTTTCATTTAAAAAATTAAAAAAAAATCATGGTTTTAATATGTTTAAATTACTTAATTATGATAGCTGTACATTCGATTTTTTTTTCACTGATAAGTTGTCCTGAGTGTTAGTATTTAAGTGTTGCTCAAATCCTTTCTTTTTCTTTCAGAGGGGCAAAGGAAAACTGAAAGGCTGAACAATCAATTCTTGATAAATGTACAGATCAGAACAAGTGAAGCACTGCTTAAGTATTAAGAATTAATGTTGTGACGTTAAGCTATTTGCAATTTTCTATTCACTAGCCTCTGTGATTTTATAGTAAATTGAATTGCATAAAATTAAAATTTCTTTTCAATTAAAATGATACGTAAGTAGGCAAATTAGATGAGGATGTTCGCGAAGTAAATTTAATTAGAGATAATATGATATATATAAATGAAATATGATTAATGGAACATGAAGGGAGATAGAGAGTGGTGTCAAGCTGTTGATTATTAGTAAATTAAATTAAAATACTGTAATTAATCTTTTGGATAAAAGTGATTCTTAGCCTTAGTACTAAATTATGAAGCTACTCTTAGTGAGAATTTTTGCAATTAGAACGAATGATTTAGTAAGCTGAGCCTTGATATTTAAATCATTATCTAGGATTGTTGAATTAAGTGGGATTCAAGTGAGAACGACATTATCTGTTCATCTAAGATAAATAAAGCTTTTTATCTTGCTCCAGCATATCTTTATTAAGATTCTTGTATTTATTACTTTAAGAAGACCGAAAGATGTATGTAGAATTAAATAATGAAGAACGAGCATTACAATGTTCACATAAAACTATTATTTTGAAATTAATTTCATTTCAATGAGCATTTTAATGAATAATACTAATTTTATTATGAGGAATATGTGATGATTCAGATCATATAAGGTTTCTTGGGTAATTACGTATGGTCTTCTTAAAAAATAGAAATTCTTTTGGTTAAATTATACCAAATTATTATTCATGAATTATACATATTGTATATTGAAGTAAAATTCCCTGTTAATATTTTTATTTTGATATTAATGCAAACATTATTTAAATATGAAGAGAATATATGAAATAATGCCCTTTGTCACAGTTATAACATTAGAAAATCATAATTGTTTAGTTGCATATTGTCTAATTTCCCCTAATTATACTGGTATTTAATATGCTTTAACAGCTGTTAAGCTTATGATTTCACTTTTTCAAAACTGTAATCTTAAAATAACTTTTTCAACTGATCGGCACAGCAGTGTGATTAAGTATATTTGTTCAAAGATGCTAAACACTTTTATAGAATATTCATTTTATATCTTTAAAATGAATGTAAACTAATTAAATTTTCATGACATATTTTGTACAATTACGTTTTGTTTTAATTCAAACTGAACTAATGCTCGTTCGGTTCAATAACTACAGTATAAAAATATTTATTATACAAAACATAAAAATTAACTTTTTTCAGATAGTGTTTTCTGTATTTCAATGTATTCCTCAAAACCCATTGGAAGACAAATACTACATTTTTATACAAGTAACAAAATATGATCATGCAAAAGGAAAAGGTTCTTAACCTTAATTTTATACTAGTATTAATTTAAGGTATATTTCTTTGCGAATTTAAGTACTTCCATTAAGAACACCGTACTCGTTAGTTTATATTTATGATTATGGAAATGCTCTTTTTCTGATTAAGATATTTATTATTCAATTTTTCCTTATTAGTTAACTTGACTTTGTAAATATATAAAGTTTAATTTTAAGTTACTAATTTAAACCTTGCTCTATTTTATTATGTTTCTATTTTAAAAATATATCTATAGTTTCTTATTACAAAAACATCAAACTATTATCTACAATTGAATATATTAAAAGTTTTAATTAAATAACATAACTGCTAAGTAATATTATTTAATGTATAAAAAAGGGACAAAACCTGATAAAAGAAAATTTTCTCGTCAAATTTATCTCTGCAATTTAGCTATATATATTTATTTTAAAACTGTTGTGTATGCAAATAAATTAACCTTAAAAATAAATAAGATTCCCACCCAAAATTATATCACAAATTCTATATATTTCAGTATAAGACTTTAACATCTGGTCATTTCACTAAAAGCAGCATTTAAATATTTTGAGCTTCAAATCATATTCTTTCACCATCAATTATCTGTAACAAAATTTTGCCTTAAATTTCCAAGAATTTAATCTAGTTTATAAAATACAGTGAAAGTTGAACGTAAAATATGTAAAGATAGGAAAGCTGAAACTTTCAGAAATAATTAAATTTTGATCAAATGTGTTGAAAATACTGAGTAATGTCAAATATCTCACAGTAATCCGGGCGTATAAAATTACATTTTCTCTATAAATCTGGTTAAGTTCAAATATGATGTACTTATGTAAATGGTGCATAAATCTTGCTTTCATACATAAAAGCCTTAAATTATAAGCAAATTTGCAGTTTACAAAAAAAAATTCCTTCCATGAAGTTTAATTTAAAATTTTAATACATTTTTTGACAATTGTATACTTTTAATTACAAGTTTAATTCTTCAACTTATTTCAAAATTAAAATGAATATGATGTACACTTTAATTGAATACAATTAACATTCTGATATTATAAGTGAATGTTTTTTTTTTTTTTTTGGTTCCTCCTAAGCCCCGTGGGTTAGAAATTTAAAATTCAATTAGTATTCTACTTTTTAATGAACAGTAATTAAAATTTCATATAATTATGTTTCAATGATCAAATGTCCTTCTATTTTGATAAAGTCATCTTCAAATTACTTATTTCTAAAATTTTCGTAATTAGCCCTTTATGTAATATTTTGAACGAAGTAGAAGTAAAAAAAAAATACTATTATTAAGAAAAACTTCAGTCTAATGAACATGATTATAATAAAATTTCATGAATAAGGCTTAGATTTAAGAAAAATTTAGAATAAATACAAAAATTCCTGATTAATAATTAACTATATAAAATAAAAGAATATAGTATCAAAAGTTAAAAATAAACCTAAAGCATAAAAATAAACTTCTTTGAAATAAACTATTCTGCATTTCAGTATAATGTATAAAAATTATTGGAAGACAAGTGCTGTATTTTTTATTAACTTTAAATCATGCAACATTTCTATTTTGCTTTCATAATAATTAAGATGTATTCTGCTAATGTGGGAACGTCTCTTATAGAATCAAATTGAATTCTTTAAGATATTTCCAAAAAAGATCTTCTCTAATCAATAACTTTTTCATGATTTGATAAGTTTTGTACTTTACTTTCTGTAAGGACAATGTTGATCAGAATTAAGTAATTTATTTTTTCTGAGAAATATCAATATTCCACTAGATACGAGAGTTTCGATTTAATTTTAATGGATTTTTTTCTGAAGTTTAATGTATTTTCTAAACAAACTTTTATGAGTTTTTTCGTTTTAAATATATCGCTAATATAAACTGATATTTATGTCTGAAACAAATCTGCATATATTTAAAACTCTTTTGTATGAACTAATTTGCATATAAACTGATACGAATTTTTATTTAAAATTAAGTGGTAATTTTACCTTAAGGAATAACTGGAAAATATGACATATATTACATTTTTTTTTTATTAAAACTAGAACATTTGTGCACGTATGTATTTTTTTTATTTTCAGGAGGCTCAATTTAAAGAAAACTTAACATACTCTATTTAAAATGCTGAAAAGATAATGTAACAGCTTTTGGGGGGCAATTTTCCTTTATATAGAAAGGTGAATTATTTCTATTTTCGGAAAAGAATATTCATCACTGATATATTTAATTTGAGCAAGAATAAAAAATATTTACACTTTATATAAATTAATTCTGTGCTAACTGCAAAGATCTACCCCATAGTCATTATTATTTTTTTTCTATATTTACATGAAAGCTATCAGGTAATGAAAACTAAAAAAGAATTAAATAATATTTAACATTCTTAATAATTTTTTTTTTTCATTCTTACTCTGGAAAGTATTATAAGGTATGTTCAGATTTTCTTTATGTATTTGAGCTATCCGAAATCCTAACATACTTAGATTTTTAAAAAAATATATAAAATGAAGAATTAAAAATTGATTATAATTATGAAACATAGGTGAAACATAGGTGATTATAATTATGAAACATAGGTATAACGCATATGACAAGAGAGATAATTACTGTTTCTCTATTAATAAATTTTCATTCTTTGATAGCAATTTACGCTTTAATATGAATGGGAACATAAATATAATTTTTGCTCAGAAATATCGAATCAATTACTATGCCCTTAAATATTCAAAATAACTCAAATAATTCCTTTTTTACTTGCCCTAAGGCTGATTATCCTATTAATTGTTTAAAAAGAAAGTCAAAGCATAAAAAGTTGTAAAATAGATAAAATGTAAATGATAATTTTTAAATCTTTTATTTGTTTTTTATTTATTACATTTTTTTAAAAAAATTTCATTTTATTCATTCGTTTTTATTTATTATTCATTTATTAATTTTGCTGATTTGATAATAATTTTTAAAAGAAATTTATTTCATAAGAGATTTAAATAGGCTCTCTTCTTAATTCTTAATTTAATTTTTAACTTTTTAATTATTTTTTGCAATATTTGAAACTGCATACAAATTTCATTTTGTTTTGACATTCCTTGGTAGATGGTATTCCTATCGTTTGCCTTTTCATTTCATATTTATTGTTGGTAATTAGTTTGCTACGTTATGTTTCATTAAATGAAGTTATGATATTATAAGTTTTATTTTATATTTTGTTTTGTGTGCATTTTGTACATCAGATGAACTTAATTTTTACATGTGGTGATATGTTCATGTACATTTTTTTTTCTTTTATTGGGATACATTTTGTGTTTTTAATAACATTTTTGGTTTAGTTAGTATCATTAGTTTTTGTTGTTGATGATTTCTCTGGCTTACTTATTTCGTATTTTCATAAATGCTTTAAAATGAATTGGATTTTGCTTTTGATCTCTTTTCAAAGGTATATTTAGTTTTATAACAATTTTAATAATAGATTTTATTGATGGGAATAGTTTGGCACAATAATTCTGGAATAATCCAGCCTAATAGTTAAAAGCCTGTTACAACATTAAACATATTTTCTCCATTACCTTTCTTTTCTTCAAATTGTGGTTTTCAGTTTTTCAATAATTATATATTTTTTGATAATTCTGATTGCTGTCAATTTAGTTTTTTTCGCTTAAATTACTTTTTTTGAAATTTTATACTGTACATAATGTCTTTCTCTTACAGTTAAATATTAA
Organism: Nephila pilipes; assembly: GCA_019974015.1. Taxonomy (NCBI): domain Eukaryota; kingdom Metazoa; phylum Arthropoda; class Arachnida; order Araneae; family Nephilidae; genus Nephila; species Nephila pilipes. The sequence continues at coordinate 42,226 of BMAW01068915.1, read as the reverse complement.
ATTTTATTTTATTCATCATTCTTTGTTTGGAATTTTTTCTATGTTTTGCTGTATGTATATATATATATATATATATATATATATATATATATATACTTATTGAAGCAATACTGATTTCTTACATATTGTTATTGTTTTAATTTTTAATTATTAAGATTACTTCTCATTTTTCTATTCATTAAGCACTGATGTTTAAGAATATTGATTTAAGTTTCGGGTTCTTAATTCTTAAAGAATAAATGTATTTATCAGGATGTGTAGATGGATCAGAAATAAAATTGCATATCTAACCATGAAACTATTCATAGGTTAATAGCATTTTACCTTGAAAACGCATTGAAAAGAAGAAATCCCCAACTAATTTGAACAGAACTTACAACAATAATTAAATACATAACAGATCTAAATTACTAATAGATCCTTTGAAAAAGGTACAATGAACAATGAATTTTCTTAACAATGAATTTTCTGAAGAATCTAAAAAGGATTATATTTTCAACTTAAAAGAAATTAAAGTTAGAACATTATATTATTTGAACAATAATATGAGATGCTGTATGAAATAATAGAAAATGCTTGTAAGAAAAAAAATATAATTTCGCCTACGATTTGTAAGGACTGAAAAGAGACGCTCATCTCGTAAGTTTCTTCATAACTCATAAGACGCATAAAAACATTCCTGCAAATTTTCAAAATGAGTGTTTGCATATTACAGAAATGTGAGCTACAATTTTTAAATTTTTATTAGATATATCAAACAACAATGTTCACGGACATAATTCTTAAAATATATTCATATATTACTTAACAAATCAGTCACTGACATTTTCCTATATAGTCGTCGTCAGGTCAACAAATGTTTATGTTTACCAGGAATTTAATATCTCGTTTTTCCTGTTAATATCTCCCAATATGATACATTTTTTTGCTCAAATCAAAGAATTTAAATAAAATTGAAATCCTTCTTTCGTTCCCAGGTGAAATTTAATTTATTTTCGTAGTGCTCTTTTTATTTCCATTACTTAGAAATAGATGGGGTTGTTTAAAAAAAATTATACATCGAACTTTGTAAAGCAAAAGAAAGAGAAAAAAAATTCCCTGTTTCGCAAAACTTTTTCTAGAGCCATTTCGGCCTCCGGAAAATTTAATGCACCATAGAAAAATCCAATATCCATGCAAGGTTAAAAAAGTCTATAAATAAAAAAAATTTAAGCTGAGTATCCGATCGTAGACATTACCTAAGTGAACGATATGTTTAACTAAAAGGTATTTCCTCTTACCATCAAAAGAAAATATTTCATTTCAATATACTTTTTTCTCTCTTCCACTCTTAAGAAGCTTCTAAAGACTTATTCACACTGTATTGAAAGGTTAATTTAATTACAAAAAATTTCCAAATAAATTTAATGTTTTAAATTGTCTTCAATATGATTGCTTAAAGTACGATTAATTTCTGTAATATAAAAAATAATTAACCATATAAATAATTATTGCTTAAAAATTTAATAAAACAATAAAAAATTTAAAATTTAAAAAATATTATTCGACGAAATTCTCATTTAAAGTGACAGATATTACAGATCGAAAGAGTATTCATATCTGTAAAAATATCTAGTAGATTACTGCATTTTTTAATAAAAGTTTAATTTTAAATTCACATTCACATAGAAAAGATTTCATTCGACATTTTGACTTCTTCCAAATATTTCATCTCTGCTATTCGTGCTAATATGTCTACGTGATGGTATCAGGGTAAAAACAGGAAATTTTAAACGTATTTTTAAGTCTTGAGTATTACTTTCGTGGCAGTTATGGAAAAATTATAAAAAAAATTTTAGTCTAATTATTTCAAGAACATATTTTTCTCTAAAATGTAACATGTATTAATGTATTAAAATATTTTTAAATTTAAAGCAGATGGTTATGCGTCTCTATCAAATATTTTACTTTCAGTTAAACTTTTAAGACCATAAAGTAACAACCTCAACATTTCATTATAATTTATTCCTAATTTTTTAATGGATATAAATCAGCTGCTCAAAGGCCAAAAACCTTAGTAATAATTTACTCCCAAATTTTTTGATGAATATCAACCAACTACAGTATCCAAAACATATTAGTGCATCAAATAACTTATAATTTCTAAAAGCACTTAAAATTATATTTACCAGCTTTTCGAATAATTATTCACATTAGGATACAAAATATGTTCTACAATTCCCTTTTACGCATCGTAAATTGAATATACTATGATTCGTGGCGCTTCCTAATTCCTAAGGGTTTTATATACATTTCTACAATAATTAATATTTTATTGTTTCCGTTCTTAGTATTAATGGAATAAGTGTCTTAAAGAAACTAAGTGCATTTTTGATATATATAGACAGCCATGAAATTTCTTAATGTCGTAAATTATTATGAAAATTTGAAGAAACGTTACCGCAGTAGCTGATGTATCCATTATGATTTTATTCAATTAATATTGTATCAGCAATGTACAACGAACTATTATCGATAGACCACGTAATCTTAAGACATAGTTAAACGATGAGAAGGAATTCTGAGTCGTTACCTCATTCTCAAAACTTTCTCGTCATGTCGTAGGAGGACTTTGAAGGTTAATTTTATACGAAGATCAGTAGCCTCTATTATTCCACGAGACTATCTTTAATGGAATCAGAATATAAAAATAAGCCCAGGGTTTGCCAAGAGCCTCGCTTCTCTACATCTAGTATATTAATGCCTTTCAATACGAATTAGTAACTGAACTTTTTAAGGCATCCGAATGCGCTAATAATTGGAATTTCTATTGACATACCAAAATTTTCTTAATAATTTAGTTAAAATATTTAAAATATTATTTTTCTGTCTTTACTTACGACTCTCTACAATTAACAAGAATTACAAGCATATGTTTGAAACAATATATTTCCTTAACGATAATTAACTAAAATTTGAATAGAGCTTTAAGTGCGCCGAAAGAAAAACTACGTTTTTACAAGAATAATTAAATTTTTGGAAAGGAATAAATTATGAACTGAGCTCTGATAGTTTATAAAATGTGGCATAATTGTTTTGTATTGTCTCTAAGGGTCTGAACTAAAAATTGAATAAACAACTATTAATAGTAGATTTATTTAATTTTAATGTTATCATGAGCATTAATTTTTTTTCAAAAACTCCTATGCAATCATCTTTTTATTTATAATACCTTTACAAATACTCCAAATTTACTAAAATCTTATATATGTTAGGATCTTAACATAATAATAACTCCTTACACAAATGCAAACTGATCATCATAAAACTTTCTTTTTAAGGGGACGTAGAACTCAAACTACTGAAGTCTTTAATTTTTGTTAGATCTTCATGAAATTCAGAACGAATAATATTAATATGAGTTTGTATTATACACAAAATTTATCCGAAAATGCTCTTCACTTTTGAGTTACTACAGTTATTTTTTGCCGTTTTCTTCTGTCATTTAAATTATTTCTCCTAATTAAAATTTAAAATGAAATTTCTATAAAAGTTCTAATCGGTGCTTAATTTTATATTCAACTTAAACATAAAATGAAGGGGGTGAGTCTTTGAATGGTTTACTAATAGGGAAAAATTTTAAATTCGAAGAGCATTTTTTATTTTCCAAAAAAAACTCAAAGAACTTTCAGTGATGAAATTTTCAAATTATTAACCAAACAATCATAATACCATGAGCAATTCTTTTCTTATACAAAAAAGCACAATTTTAAAATATAGTGGTACTGAAAAAATTTAAATCTCAAGAAGAGTATTGAATACAAGGCAAATTTTAAAAGAAAATGAGTGTAATCAAAGCAAACAGGAATTGAAAGCAAATACTGTAACACAAAAAATACACTATATGATATGAAAAGGGCGTGATTCAATATTTTTGTTACTGATAAATAATTGTGTGCTTACAGTATTTTTTCAATTAAAATATTTTTTCTTAAAATTAGATTTTTCTTCTGTATATCGTTTCCAATGACTAATATAATTTTCTGAAACTATTTCAATTTTATTTTTTTTACTAAAAAACATTTTTAAAAAAAGCTATTCATTCACTTTTTAATCAAGATTTGAGCAAGTGCAAAAAAAGATGAATCACTAATGCGTTTTTAGTAAGCTTTCGTGAGAACATAGTCAGATACCTAAATCAGATTATTATTATCACATATCTAATTTAATTTTGGGAATTAAAGTTATTCTGAAGCTATAAAAAAACTATAAATTTTGAGGAAGTTTTGTCTCTTGTATTAAAATTCGAGAATATTCTGCTTTGTTTCATATGCAATAATATAGTTGATATCTTATAGTTTACGAGTAATACTTATGGGTTAAGACAGTAACTTAGATAAGAGATAATCGACGAAAACTCTAATGTTCTGATGAATTTATAATATGGTTTTTAAGACTTTTGGGGAGAGATTTGCATTCTCTCTCCATTACTTTCGGATTTTGCTGTACAGTAGAAAGGGTTATAGAAAATCGCACTTAAAAAAAATTGTTCACAGACGGCCTTCTAAACTAAGTCTTAATAATGCCAAGGTTGGCTATACTAAAATAGAGCAGCAAAGTTCTGAATGTTAGCAAACTGTACTACGCCTCCTCAAAATCGAATAAATGTCTCAACTCTCTCGGACAGAGGAAGGATTCCGAAACAATATTCGAGCGTAAAATTGAAACGGCTTTTAGTAAATTATAAACTACACAACACTTCTAAAGCAGCTCGAGTCAGTCCAAAATTAGCAATTAAATCCAGACAGAAGCTCAAGCTTCAAATTAGACTATTCCATTTCTATTGAAATCCTTTATTTGCAAATTATCCACTAGTAAGTTTTCACAAAACCTTTTCTCAGTACTTAATCACATAGATATACCATTGAAAAAAGATATATCTAGCAAAAAAGAAAGAATTTTTATAAGATAATAATTATTAAATAGATAATAAATATTTATGATATAAGTGATAAAAGAAATAAGATAATAAAAGTGAACGTGATAAATGAAGTCTTATATCTAGCAAGTCTTAAGAAATTGCTATAGTTTGTAGGTTTGAAATTTCTCGTTACATGCGTTAAGTTAGCTTCCAACCATATTGTTGATATTTTTCTTAGTAATATATTTTTATCTCACTTTGATGTGAAGTAAACTATATCTTCATATTTTCTCTGAACCATCAAATTGGAAAATTTTGATTCCATAACATTACACACGTTATATATAAAAATCATGTTATTGAAACATTTAAAAATTAAATTAAATCCAATGATCCCCCGGCTTACAGCAATCAGAAAAATAAATTATAATTAGTTCAATGAGAAATACTGTGTTCTATTACATTAACTTATATAAAGTATATATATTTATTAAAACTTGTAAATTTCTAGATTTTGTTAATTTAAATGTTGAAATTTGCAAAAAAAAAATAAATAATTGTAAAATTGCAGAATTTTTTATTGTAGTAAAATTTTGTTCAATATTATATTTTTCTTTCTAACTTTTCTGCACAATTTTTAATAATTTTTTAAATTGGAAAAACATTAAATATTACCTTGACAGATTTTATTAAATTAATGTCGACATATACCTTAACAATAGTCCTCTCCTCTGATGGACCTCATAATTCCAAATCTCCATCTTAAGAACATGACGATAAGTGAAAATCTCTTTTGTTACATTGTATTTTCAATGAGAAAAACTCTCTTCGTTTGAATTAATGTTAGTACTTTAACTTACTTGTTTATTTTTAGACATAACAACTAAATCAAAGGCACTCCATTTAGAGCAGCATTTTAATGAATTTGAATATTACTTCGTTGTCACTGAAAGTTCTTTAGGGCGATATTACAAATGTTTTTTTTTTCTTTTCACATTCACACACACAAACAAATATCCTTAATTAATTCTGCTCACGAAGCATTATGCTATCCTAAGCGATCATGAAATGAAATGAAATGTTTTTGAAGAAATGTTTTGAAATAACACTTACTGTATAATTTGAAAACAAGACAAAAGATTCTCGTCAAGAGCACACTTTGAAGAGACTAAGTGTGTAAGCCACTTCTATTCCCTTTTTCATCTCTTTCTCTCTCTTTTCTCTTCCCGTATTCTTTTCATTACCTTCTAACTGTACTTCACTACTAACGTCCTCTACTATACTTCTTCCTAAATGCATTACAGAAGCCATTTGCAGTGTGGATGAAAGATTTCTCACAGAATAAAACTTTTCTGGTTCCGTAGTACATTTTCGTGATTTTATATAAAATAATTACAGAGAGTCAATTTTTGAGACTAGTAATTCAACTGTAATCTTGTAAAAATCGGATGTTTTCTTTTAATTAGTATTTATAAATCTCAATAAATGTTACTTGCATTGAAACACTCATGAAACAAAATGATCATACATTTTATGTAGAAATATTTTTGTAGATCGTGTGAAATAGATGAAGTAAGTCTTTTTTTTTTTTTGCTTATGTGTCCTTGTGTCTGACTTTATGGAAGATAATCCCCCCCCAAAGTTTGTTTGTATTTTTGTATAAAATTGGCAATTTTAAATTTATAAATAAGATTTAAGATTTTAGTCCTGTCATTATGTGTTGTATTTTATCTGTAACTTTTTATTATGTCGCTTAAGTAAAATTTTTGTCATGTTTAAACAAATATTTGGCGCAGCTTAGCCAGATTTAGCTTTTGTGTAACAAGCCCATTATCAAGCCATAAAAGCTCAAGTCATTATCACACTATCATGTATACAGGTAAAATTCCATTCTCATTTATGTTTTAGAAAGTTATTGTAAATTAAGGTCGGAATTAATGTACGTTAATGTAGAAAAAATCACTTTCTAAAAAAATTTTAGTTTGTCAAATTCAAGTTCTATTACAGAGTTAGTCCTTAAAATTAAATGTGCTTTTAAGTCTTCTTCAGCTTTCTCAATTTAAAATACAGTAATAAGAAGAGAAATATAATTTATAGATATACTTTTTTTCCATTAAAACTTCTCCTTTTAAGTAAATGCTTTTATATTTCAAATTACTTTGAAAGATGGTTAATTCTTCATTAGAATTAATTTAGATAAATATCTCTAATTTATTTCTATTTATTAGTGAAACTATTTAACTACAGCACTCTCTGTGATTAATGCCTCTAATTTTTATTATAAGGTTTTATTTCCTAAGAAGACAAAATATGTCTTTTATTATCAGCCTTTTAAAAGCGCATTATTTGTAAGCATTAAAATAGATGTATTTTGTACTAACTAAAGAACATTTAACTTTTGTTAAAAATAATTTAGATTGGTTGATTATCTCAGCATATATGATCAAAACAGTTAAAATCGTTAATGCTTCATTATTGGAAATAAAGTAAAACTGGTGTAAGCAGTCAAATCTTAGCAATCCACACTTATTCGATAGTTTTCAATCATAGAAATTTATCTCTTGTAGAAAGCACATTTTAATGTACTAACATATCAATTAATGTTTATCTTAAATGTTGTTATATTAACAAAGAAATTTATGTTTTTGTTTCTCTCATTGCCTTTATCTCCAACAATGCTCTTTTTAATTTTGTACATGATATTCTCATAATAAAATGAAATAAAACCGTATTTAATACAATACGGGAAAAATATCTTAAATCATAAATGTTCATGTAAATTAAGAATTCTGCATAGTTGCGTTTACTATACTTTCGAAGTAAAATGAAAGAGCAAAGTTAATTGTAAAACCATCCATTTCCATTTTTTTGTATTAAAAGTTCGATGTCCAATGTGAAAAATAAACAAAAATAAAAATTATGTCTATTACATATAGTATGTTTCTTCATCACTACAAATTCATCATGCCTACGTTTAGTTATTAGTCATACCAGAACTCTCAGAGAACACTTTCTGTCTTCCTATTTTCACACTATTTATTTCTTCAGTTACTAATTAACTGAATCTAATCAAAAGACGGTATAATAGAATATTTTTTTTTAATTTTATTTGGATTATTTAATATTTTTATGATGAAATAAATTACGAAAGAGAATATTCATTGCTTAAGAGTTGATAACTTCATCCAATGTAAAAAGTTTCCTATCTATTAATTGAATATTTTCTGCTTATTGTTAGTAAATCAATTGTCTTTTAAGCAACGTTTGACTGTCGGTATTTATTGACTGGAAGTCTAGCTACAGACTTTTACAATTTTCGATTTTTTTTTTCTTCTCCTTTTCATGACAACTTACTCCGTGAATTCTTATGTGACACAAAAAATGTTTTTCTTTATTATAATTTTTTTGTGCCAGATTATGTACTCTGTAGTAAATTGGTATCTGTTCATAAATATTTAGTTCTCAAAAAAGGAAAAAAGTTGAGCTAACAAGTGATCAAATATATAGCCGAATTTTCGAGAAGAAATATTTCTGCTATTACACTCGTTTCTCAAAGTTTGAAGGTCATAGTAGCCTAGTGTTCGTGGTCGCGAACACGTGACCACGAACACGTTGCTTCCGTTGAGTCGTGGATTCAAGCCCAGATGCCATAAAGCCCTGCCATGTAACAGAGCTGATGCCTATTAAATTTGCCGAGGTCCAAAATCCTCCTGTTAGCTTGGTGTGGAAGCTAGGAGGGGGAAATTTCAGCTCATGTGTCATCCTTTTCACTTGATCGAGAATCAAAATTACGAGGTCCGTCGTCAATAGCCTTCATTTTATCTCTAAGTGCGACGTTAACAAGCAATCAATTAATCGCAAAGTGGGAACTATAAATTAAAGAATTCAAAGATGTACAAATGTGACTCTATCAAAATATTAATAACTGTAAAAATCATATTTTCAGTTTTTTTCGTTACCATTTTATGAAAATTCACTTTACTGAGGCTGAAAGTTATAAATTCCGAGTCGACGGCCACCTAATGTAGCACTGGAGCGATAACATTCAACAAATTCACTTCGCATTATAAATATGGCAAAAAAATTCATGATCTTTTAAAATTTTATAAGCTTTAATAAAGAATAAATGAAGTAAATATATTTTCTTAGTTATTGAATCTTTAATTTGTCTATGGTAATAAGTAAATTATCATCATATTGCAAAAGGAAATTCCCTTATTATTCTCATAACAAAAATTATCATTAGCAATGTTTTTAAGGCAATGATACTCAACATGGATGAAAAATTGATTTCATAGACTCCATATTTGGACTGTTATACTATTTTGGAAATGTATTAGAAATAGTAGGTTTCTGAAAAGTATTTTAATATTTTTACTACCTTTTTTTATTTTATGCTGGTGAGCTACGTGCAACTATTCTCTCTAAAAAATTGATTCATCTTAGAAGAGTAAACATGATTCACTGTGAGAATGGAAAACGAAGTTGAAAAATATTGTTGAATAGAATGAGGAAATAGATTCCTTAAGAAAGATTCAAGTTGCGTTTTAATATTTTTGCTTATTTTTTAGGCAACAAAAAAATAATATAATAAAAATAAAAATGTAACTAAAATCCTATTTTCAATTATGCTTCCATGAATTTCTTCGAAAACTGTCTAAAACAATCTTTTAAGTTCATTTTAAAGAATACTTTTACAGTCGATTAATTTTCTTGAAAAAAATCTTATATTTTTAGTGTAGCCCAAAACAGTAATCAAAGAAAATTCGCGGCGTTTCTACAGCTCGCAAAATTTACTGTGTTTATATTGCGCTATGAATGTGAAGAGTAATATCTTAAACTCACTGAGAGCATAAAAATAAATTCATAAATTAAGCTGTTCAACTCCCGCAGTAACTTGAATAAGACAATAAAGCAAGTCAATACAGCAAGTGAGAAACAAATCACTTACTGTTCAGCATTCTACTACCCTATTTGATTACGAATGTGATTGAGTAGTTGAGATATAAAATGAGTTATATTGATATTAATTATGAAACAATCAATTATTTAGAGAAGCAATTTACTTTAAAGTTCATAGTTTAATTCTATTATAATACAAAAATAATCAAAAATTAGATTACTTTGTAATAAATCCCGTTCCCGATTACAGATTTTGGTAAACTGGCGAGTTTTGTGTGTGTGTCTGCTAGCATACACGAGGCCCTCAGGAGCTTACTTACTTGTTATCTTTTGGTAGGTTCGGAAGTCATGACCCTGAGGTCTTCTGGGGATCTTTTCCTTTACTATAGAGTTTACTGTCTGTGACAAACACAAGTAACGTGTCCTCGGGATTCCCTAGTAATTCTCTCCTTTTTTCGGCCATCCATCTTGTCAACACATTTTTACTTTTTTTCCATTTTTCAAATGTCTGGATCACAATCATACCTTGTTTGGAGCAATATAGCAACATTTAGCCCTTGCGCAATTAAAATTCCTTATCACTTCACGAACATACTCGAGAAAAATAACCACAACTACTCATGCAATGCACGAACACACATATTCTTATGAATCACATTATAAATTACGCTCCTTATATCTAACCATTTCATCTCCTCCTCGAAATGTAGGTTGTTTTTTTCTATACTATAACGAATCTGAAGAAAATAATGCAGCTTATCTGCTGATTATGAGAAGAAAGCACTGGATTCCATCATAAAGATAGCCTTTCGCACTATATGGTGACATCACTTCCCAACCTATCTCATCAAAATGTTATTAGAAGCTTAAGCTGAACAAAGTATCCGTTTTTCTTTATAGTAGCTTTCGCAATTACGAAATTTAAACACAATTATGTAAGAGATAACGATTTCAGTGGGTGATTGAGTTAGTAAGTGTTTATTAACATTATCTTTTGAGAAGCAATACGAGGGATATTGGAAACGGACCTCTTAATTTTAATCTTCGATAAAGTGACGAGGACTGCACCTGAACTAGCACCTCCCTCACGAAAAGTCCACTCCACCCCAATGGGAGGATTTGGTATCTCGACAAATTTACCGTGCTTGGTTTGGTTTTATTAACGTCACACTGGAAGCTAGACGAGGGTTTTGGCGACCGACCTCATAATTTTTGAACCTCGATCAAGGGACGAGGACGACATCTGAGCTGGCACCTCCTGTCCTAACTTCCACACCAGACTAACAGGACTTTAAGCTCCCACGTATTTAACGTGCATCAGCCCCAACTACACGACGGATCTTTAGTGACATCAAAGCTCGAACCCACGACTCGACGAAAAACCCCGGATGCGTGTCCGATGCTTTCACCCTAAAAATTTACCGTACATTGTGCCCACTACTTCATATGTCTTTATGGCATTAGGGTTCAAACCCACGACTCTAAAAAACAATATTTACTGGCTATAAAAATGTAAATTTCAGCATTATACAAAATTATTTTTTCTCATTCAATTTCTAATTTCTTATTTAAAAGGCTTCATTTTATTATTAAATCAGCAAAACTTTCATTAGTAAGGATAGTCAAGCACATGTTTTACACCAATTTACGAAGCATCTCAAAGTTGACAATTGTTATGGGAAATGCGAATACCAATAGGAGTACAAAAATCAATGCAGGTACCTAATTTAAATTAATGAGTTATTTTAGAAGAAAAGCTAAATATTTCGAATAGGTTGCATTTAGTAAATTGTTAGTAATTAAAAATTTCTTAATTGTAGTCAGTAATTAAAAGTTTCTTAAATTGCACTTCTGTGACATTTTTAAAAAATTTAATAAAGCATTATAACTCATTACTTAATGCCACATGGAAAACGATACACTGTCTTATGAATTTAATTTGTCTCTTAACAAATGAAACTTACCAACGCAAACAGTCCTCACTAATGAGAATATTTCCATAATTATTATCTAGTTTCCAAGAAAGCCGATAGTAAAGTTTTGTAGCCTTAAAAGAAAATCCATCTCCTAATGTTTCGCAATTTAATTATCTGTAATACCTGGAAACATTCAATTAGCATCATTGAGTTTAGTTTATATTTATCGTCTTTGCATCTGAACAACGTTTCTTTGTTGTTGCTAACTTAAAATAGCTCATTTTATTAGAGATTAGCTCAAAATAGGTTAAAATGGCGTCATGGTAGAGCTATCTGTTATATATTTAACTGCTTATAAAGATAGGTTGAAGAACAAAATAGGAAAGTTAAGTTAAAAAAAAAAGAAATATTTGTTTTGCTTATAGTTATCTAACATCAATAAAAGAGTATTGGAAGAAAACTTAAACATAATCTACCCAAAGACGGTGAAACAACTATCGAAGTTTACAAAAACCTACCATTTTAATAAGAAAATCAATAATAGTAATTAAGAAACATTATTAATATTTGTTTAATTATAGAACAATAAAAGAGGAGTAATTGCGAAGCACTTCCTTAAATTTAAGGCATGAGTATATGATAAGGGAGAAAACCGAACTGACAACTAACTCTCCGCTCTTCCGCTTCATGCTTCATAAGAACTTCAATGCCTAATTGAATTAAATGTTCAGGAGTCTCCATGTTCCACCAATTTTACTAAAACAGAAGTGTTTGGTAAAATTTGAACCCGAAAATTATTATTCGTTAGTCATAAATGCTGAGTCTTAACCAGTTGAATACCATGGTCCAAGAAACATTCTTGCAACCAACTTCAATAGAATGACATTTTCATTCTTGACGACATCTTAATCTTTTGAATTATGACATAATGGATAATTTGATTATATTTATTAATTATAACATAATGGATAATTATATTAACACGTTCACTTTTTGTTCCAAAATTCAGAAAACGTCCAAAAAGGGTTCACCATCCCGGGGATCAAGTAACATTGGGTCATGTCTATCAAACAGCATTCGATTTTTGAAAGCGATTCAGAATTACGATAAAATGACTAATAGACTATTAGAGACGGGTTCCAGTATGACGCTAATTTAACTAAGCCAAACTCATTAACTGTGATATTCGAATAGTCAATGATTTCGTGAATATTTACGTTATAGTATTGAATGATCTCTAAGGTGCTTTAATCCATCATAGTCTGAAATTGTTATATAGTCCCTATGATCTATCTAATGTTTGAATTTATAAGCATTATTTGTATGAGTTCTTCATTGCAAAAGGAATTGGTACGTTTTCAATCCTTCTCTTAAGAATTTAATTCTGGACAATTACCAGAACCCCATTATATATAACATTTTAATCAAATAAAATTATATTTAAAATATCACTCATGCAGAAGTATAATCAATAATACGATGAAAAACCATTGAATATATATATGTGTGTGTGTGTGTGTGCGTGTGCGTGTGTGTGCGTGCATGCGTGCGTGCGTGCGTGCGTGCGATAAAAAGTATCCGACCATAATTTTTCGTTCATAAACAAGTAAAGGTAAGGAGATGGGGTTTGGTACAAATATATTGGCGATCCTAATGTGCAAAAGAAATTTTTTTTCCTGGCAGTTGCAGCTGTCAGCCATCGGCAGATCGCCAATAAGTGAGGAAATGTAAGGGGAGTTTTCGAATTTTTGTTTTAGACAAAAACGACAGAAAAACTAGAACAATGCTACTGCATTCAGTTCTGAGTAAAGTATATCGATTTTTAAGCAGATATTAACCAAAAACCAACCAACAAACTTAGTAGGAAATGATCTGATTTCAATCTAGGGAGAGTACGACGAGGCACCTGTGTGCTAGGAGCATTTCAAAGCAATGTTTATATAAATAACTATAATTTTTCAAACCTTAATTTATTTTAAGCTATACATATATTTTCATATTTTGCTGTAAATTTATTTGAATACTTAAATAATTTTAAACTATTGCATTTTTGATAAATTAATTTATTAGCTATACTTTTTAAGATGAGTTTGTATTTCACCTGCATCGGCCATATTGCTTGGTGTTGATATATGAATGACTAAAAACTTTGCGATTTAGATACTTAGATTACTTTAAAAAATTTAACAATTTAAATAAATTACTATTATTAGATGTATTAATTAAAATCTGTAGGGCATGCACAAGCCATTTGATTTGCATTGATAGATTAGCAACATTATATGCGAGAGTTTTCAATATAATTTTATAATATTTGAATAACAGTGATGTTTCATAGCACTTTTGATTTTGTTGATAAGCAGCTCATTTTATAGTAAATTTTTAAGCTAGAAAGTAGAATTCAAAGAACATGTTAAACACGCGCATCTGCTCCGATTCAGAGACAATAATTTGAATAACTAATCAATCCATTTGATGGTTTTTCTCCTTGTCCTTAATTTTTGTAGCTGATTTATTTTTGCTCTATACAATTAAAGTAATGAATGTATTAGGAATGTGCGTGCCTCTTTCTTTTTAATTTTATTTTTTTGATTTTAGAGTTCAGAATTTATTTTATTTTTTATTTTTGATGTTATAACCATATATAATAATAGATTTTGTTGATGGGGATAGTAAGGTCTATAATTCTGCAATACCCAGGTTAACAGTCTAAGGCCTGTTTTAACTTTCAATATAGTATTCTCCATTTTTATGTCTTTCAAAAATAATGGCCCTTTTTAATATTTTTCAAATTTCATATGTTTTGATTTCTTGATATTTTGCTTATTTTTATCATCCTTATCTTATGTATAATTATAAATGTCTCTCTGTCTGTGTATATATATATATATATATAAAAATTAAAATAATAATACGTATGAAACAATGTGAACAAAGAAAAATAAATGAAAATAAATATGTAAATATAACTATAAAAGAAAAAGGTTATTTACCACAGAAGAATGTAAATGAAAAATTAAATTGACAACTACCAAAATTATCAAAAAAGATAGATAAATTGAAAAATTGAAAATACCAGCTATTGAATAACCACAAAAGAATGGAGTATAATATTTATAAAGTTGTAACAGCCTTTTGACTGAAAGACTGAGTTTTCTAGAATTACTAGCCAAACTATCCCCATCCGTAATATATTACAAAAAAATGGTTATGAATCCATAGATACAATTGAGAAGATATCAAAAACAAGCAAACTCATTAGAAAATTGTTCTAGAAGAAACCAACCAAGCAATCCCAAAGAAATTCGAAATAACAAAATATAATATACTAAAAAAACCAAAAATGTTATACGAAGATACAAAATGTTCTACAATGTAATAGCATCACGAGAAGACATTTGGAAAACATCACTAACAAATTACCTATTGTAAACAAGAAATTATTATGCAAAAAATAATAACATCACCTGCCAAAATAACCTGAATATAAATGCAAATATTGTAAATAAATAAATAAAAACTGCCGAAAAAAACAGAAAAAAAAATCCACGGGAAAAAACAAAAAACTCTAAGTAAAATTTTTAAAAAAGATTAAGAATTAAAAAAAAACTACTTAACATATTTCAAAAGATTAAACTAAATTATAATTTAAGAAATTAATCTATTTTATAATTTTTATACTTTAAATCTGCTTTCAAAAAATTAAAAGGAGAAAAACCTCAGCACAAGTAATATGGAAAATATCTGATTTACATTTAAATTTTAAATCATATTAATGGATTTGATATTTCTAAGTAAATAGTTATATGATAAATTGATAAATTTCTATAAATATTTGAGTTTAAATTGTGTCAAAGAATAAAACTTTATTAATAGGAAAAAGATGATTTTCTCTGTTGTCAAATATATATTACAAATAATCCAATTATCAGCAATTTTTAAGTTAGTATCTAAAAACTCAGTTGCATAAGAATTAATATTAGTTTTAATAAGATTAAAGAAGAAGGATAATATGCCTATAATATAAATCAAAACCTTTATCAACTGGGGTGTCGTGGCACTAAGTCTACGATTGATTTCAATTTTAGTAATTTGATCATTCTTTTGAAAAGACACTGTGTTTTGAATCTGGATTATCATAATATAGTTTCTTATCGCTAATTTTAATAACAATGAGAAACTTTTGTAAACAATATGGTGAGCAAGTATTATAATTAACAGAAACTTTTTAAGCGATTTATTATTAATTAAAGCATATTAATGTTGATTTAGTTTAAATTAACGTCGTGCTAAAACAAGCAAGTTCGTGCCTCGTAATAAATATCTTTGCAGCCCGGCCATAATGACTGCATATAATAAAAAGTTTACTAAACA
Organism: Nephila pilipes; assembly: GCA_019974015.1. Lineage (NCBI taxonomy): Eukaryota > Metazoa > Arthropoda > Arachnida > Araneae > Nephilidae > Nephila > Nephila pilipes. The sequence goes on along the minus strand of BMAW01068915.1, from coordinate 26,134 downwards.
TACCGTAGCTTAATTTGTAAAATTCCCAATTAATCATAATTATTGATAACGAAGCAACACATCGAGAGACGCACCATTTCTCCAACAATTGCAGCGAATATTTTAGAAGCCGATAATAAAATAATACCTACAATGTCATTAGTCTTCTGATGCCTTGTTTGGTGTACTAATATTAAACATTCACTAACATAGAATAAAAAAACACTTTATTAACGTTACTTTAATTAACTTGTTCTGTGTCTGATAAATTAGTGTTCAAGAAAAATATAATTTTTATTAAAGCTTTTTAATATTTTACGTTAACAATGAGTCATGTATTTTAGGGCCCCGAATTCAGTATGTCTTTATAGAAACCAGATGGTACTTAAACTAAAGCTAAAAAAACATCTAAAAAACAAAGGGGGAGGAGAATTAGAGTATTTCTGCTATGACATAAAATATAAAATAATCTACTTAACATGTAATAATATTATTAGTGTGCCAAAGTTACGTAACGTTGAATGTCTTGCGTACATAAAACGCCCCCATAAACAACAAAGCAACATGATCCAAATCACAAGGGACAGTGTACTTGTCATGAAGATAAGATCATAAAAATTATTAATACTATTGTAACTACATACAATGGGGCCAGTGTGACTTTTACTTGTTAGAAAAAGATCCAGGGCAGGAAATGAGTTTGATATGCCTGTTCTGAAGCTATAAGAAGGTTATTACTGGCAGAACTTATAATTCAAAACCCCGTCCAGGACGACACCTAACCTTAGCACCACATACTTATGCTCCATTGCTCACTGCATTTTGTGAGGGCTTTGAGATCCAGTTTCATTTAACGTGCCACAACCAACGATTTTTCGCACAGTCGTAATGGTAAATTTTGTTTCGATATTTGAATCATATCGCGGGCTCGATATGATTCAAATATCTCAAACCATGGAGTTCGTGACTATGATCACTCGGTTGCCTACACTGATTCAGTTTATTACGTCATGTTTTAATAAGTTTCATAGACATTTTGGTTGTTAAATAGTTTTGATATCTTATCAACTTAGTTGTGTTTTCATATATAAATTTCAAAGTAAATGCTTCCCTGTGATAAAAAAAAACATATCAAATTACTTTGATATTTATATTTATAATATATAAAAGTGATTTTTCATTAGATAGTTATTTATCACTCACTATCACTTAGTTCATTTTTCTTTCCCTTTCTACTTTGATCAGCAATTACTGCATTGTATTATACATATTGAAGAACATCATCAAACTACATGAGTATCAATAGTTAAAACAGCTTTTAAGGTCATTGAAATAGCATATATAAATTAACTTAGTATCATAAAAATTAATTGATACTGAAGTTATTACAAGTTTTAAATCACACTTTAGAAACACATTTTTAAAATTTATAAATCTTTATTGATACTCTATTATACTCAGTTGATAAGAAGTATTTCATACGAATTGTTAAAAGAATTACTAAATATATGTATGAAATTCTCTAAGAACGATGTCCACTTAAAATTCTATAAATGGAGAGAGTAATGAAAACATTAAACTTATGTATAATATTTAACAAATCGAGAAAAAATAATTTTTAAAATCAGAACTTGCAAGTACAACAATAGTGAAATTATAATCAAATTAGCTGCTTACAACAAGTAAAAAATTATGTAATTAGATAGTGCACAAATCTATATTATTTTCTTTGGAGAATCCTATTATATTTCACTCTTTTGTCTAGAATGTTTTCCCAAAAATTACCTCTTTATCTGTTATTATGATTTTTAACTTAAGCATGCTAATACGATTAAAGTCTTTTAACACTTTGAAACATATCCATACATTATCAAGAAACATATTTATATATTACTGATTATTATTTCATTTAGCAAATAGTTTCGTTCATAGCCGCTTTCCTAATATATGATTGTAAGATTTAAATTGATAAATGATATGATGCGATTCAATAAGAGCAATTCAAATGAAGGTCATATTTTCTAGAAGGTCAAATGAAATAATATTACATTCTCTGTCTAGGTGCGTTCTGTTTAAAGGTCATCGCAATAAAACTATACAAAGGAGCAATTACTACTCAGCACAGCTTAACTACATTTGACCATTGTACCATAAAAAAGCACTAATTAATGAATTGGCTGTTGAAGATGATTGTTACGATTCCGAGAGCTGCAGTCCAAAGATAAAAACTATGCCTGGTCTCATACCTAACTCATTAATCTGCGACCAGAAAATTTCCTGAAGGTAATTTGATGCCTAGTCGAATCTGACGCGCATAATCCCCTATTATTTAGTATGAACTTAGGTGGAATTATCGCGACTGCAACAATTTCTCAATTTGCCATCAGGCCTATCGCTAGTTTTATTAGAATACATGATTGTGTTTCAATTTTAGTAACTAAAAGAATATCAAAAAAGTATATTGTATTGTTTTTAATTTCTTACATTATTAGTCTGCCTCAAATGAAAACATATATTTCTTAAGCAACAGTTCAGATTTAACGAGTGACATAAAATAATTTCTACTATTGCAACAATGATTTAACTTGCTTAAGATTTTTCCCGCTATTTTCACAATAAAAATAGCGGGAAAAAATATCTTGCTAACGCAATTTATTATTCAAAATAACTAACATTTAATATACCAACAAGTTATCTACAAATGCTATAATTAAATCTTAAAAGACAAGAGATGTTTACACCATGAAGGCCTTTTATTTTCACTTTTGAAATATATTCAATATTTTGTCTCTAAATACCTTGTGACAAAACTTGTTAAAAGTAACTTGAAACTCATAAATTTATTTAAAACATATTTTCATTGCAAAACTTTGTATATATTAGAGATAATTATAATTTACTTTCAAGGCAAATGACGTAAATTTGATCATTTCCCTCCTTACGGTTGCCAATTACAAATATATATTCTCATAATTATCCATTCTTATCCCAAAAAAAAAAAAATCCCTCTGCAGTCCATTGGTCATGGGTGTGACATTGGCAGCCGAATATTTTTATGTCTTATCCTGATTCTTCTACTACACGCAGGAATAATGCTGGTTATTGGGAGTTAAATGAAGCTTGGCATTAGTGACGTGATATGATGACGTGATATAAGCCTTAGTGACGTGATATGAGCCTTTGTTCGCTTTAGAGTTTTGTTAGGAGACTGAGAAAGAATTAAAAAAAAAAAAACAGAAGTGTCATACTCATTACTAGGTCTGTTCATAGCTATTGTGTTGTTTTCTTGCCACCTTAATGTAATCTAAGCCATATCTTTTCCAAAGATAAGTGAAATATTCTTAAGTTTTCCTGTTTAGGTTGAATTAATACTATCACCATTATTCTATCGGTCAACTTTACTTTGATGATATTACAATTAAACTAAATCTTAATACATAAAACAATATTTTTACATCTTCGAAAGTTACCAAAAACTGTATACAAGGAGTGGCTATTATATAACGAGATTGATGCTTTTACAGTAGAAGTACGCATGCGTCAAACATCGGCGACTGACAGGTCTTTACAGGTTACCGGCGACTGACAGGTTTAGTGTGAAGCCTTCTCTTTCTAATGCAGTGCCTCACGTTTCTGTAAACAAATCCGTATAGCCGTATCCTTTGTTAGCTTTAAAGTTATTTTTTGTTTCACCGAAAAAATGATTCATGCAACAAAAGAGCAACGAATTGTTGAGAAATTTCACATGAAACTGGGAAAAAACGCTACTGAAACTTAAAATTTATTGAAAGAAGTTTATGGCAATGAATGTTAATCACGTGCACGTGTTTTTTGAGTCGTTTAAGTGTTTTCAAGATGGCCGAGAAGATGTTGAAGATTATGGGTCCCCCTACTAAGTCACAAACAAATGGTAATATCAAAAAAATTGGTAATCTGCTTCTATCTCACTGGTTCTGTCTGTTAAGTATTCATCCGATTGCTGAGACTGTAGGAATTGACAAAGAACCCGTAAGACAAATTTTACATAACAGTTTCAAAGTGCAAAAAGTGTGTGCCAAAATCATGCATAAAATTCACACGTTTAAACAACAAGAACTTCACAAAAACGTTTGTACTGACATTTTGAATGCTATTGAAAATGATCCAAACTTACTGAAAAGGATAATAACGTATAACGAATTGTGGTTCTTTACCTATCATCTTGAATCGCACTGGAAGAGCTCATCTTCACCTTGAGCAAAAAAGGCTCGAATGAGCAAATCGAAATTCAAAGCAATGATGATTGTTTTTTTTTCAATATTCTGGGATAGTGTACCTTCCCTGGGTTCCTAAATATCAAACTGTTGATCAACATCACTACCTTCACGTTCATGCTGAACTCTGTGAAAGAAAAGGAAAAAATGACCCAAATTGTGGAAAGATAAGTCATTCCGCATTGTCTTTCGTGAGGTTTCTAACCAAGTACATTAACCCAGTGTTAGAACATCCACTTTATTCGCCGGATCTTGCGCCATGCGACTTCTATCTGTTTTGTAAGGTGATATCTTCATTAAAAGGAACATGATTTGAAACCGTTGGAGCTGTGAAAGAGAAAGGGTCATGTATCTTGGAGGAGCTGACAGAAGACTTCCAGCACTGTTTCGAACAATGGAAGATTCGTATGGAGCATAGTAGGGATAGAAGAGTGGTGCATATTGAAGGTCAGAATAAGTAAATATGTATATAGAATTAAGATAAAATGTTTTTCAGCGTCATTCTTGTTGTTTAATTAGCCACACCTAATACACAATTGACATATCTGTTATGTTATTTAAAGTTTTGTTTATTTTACGCGAGGCTGAAAAATGGCTTTGGATATTACGAGTAATATGTACCAGCCAGATCATGAGAATTCTTGTGTATATAACTTTAATACTTGTATACGTAGAAGGTACAATAATTCAACGTCAACAAAGTGATATAATAATTTATTCTGACATCAAGAATATTCGAATATCTTTAAATTTAAAAATACTATACAAAAATTCATGTCAAATAAGCAAAAAATATATAGTTTTTCGGGATTTAAATCTTCATTTGACAGCATCGAAAAATGTTTTCTGACTAAAATCAATTCTTCACCTTTCCACCTTTAATAACGTTTACAATTTCATTTAATTCTAGCTTATAATTACAAATGATTATTATTTATTTTAATAAGGCAATTTTTATACAATTTTAAATAGCCCTTCTATTACACAGATTCCATGATTAGAATTTAAAATGATGATATCCTGTAAGAATAGAACCCTGGAGTTATCAGTTTTACATTCGTATAAATATATAAATGAGAGAAACATAATTGTATTTCTCTTACAGTGAACAAATATGCCTTCATATTTATATATATATTACTATTCAAAAGGAATTTATTTGAATGATTATTTATTAACAACACACTTAGAAGCAACACGAAGTCTGTTGGCGATTGGCATCATAATTTTGAATCTCGATCAAGAGACGAGGACGACATTTGAATGGAATCTTCCTCTCCAAACTTCAACCCTACTAACGTGGGAGAGCTTAGAGTCTCTACATATTTAGTTCGCTTCAGCCCACTACATTGCGAGTTTTTAGTGGCATCAAGGATTGAACCCTCGACTCAACGAAAACAATGTCGGCCGCGAGATCACACAACCATGACCACTAGACTACCTCGAACACATTCAAAAGAAATATTTCAAAACATAAATTGCGAAAAGAATGTGAATAAATTAGATTTTTAAACACTTTTCTGGGATATTTAAGTAGAGCACACAATTATGCAAACTAATATTTATATCAACATTTATTTTTTTCTTTCTAGAAAGATATTCTATTCGTAATTTAATGATTGTGTTATTTTATCTGCAATTTGTTGGTTATAAAATCAACTCTCGGGCAGATTTTTCATTTTAAAGTTGCTAACAACAGCACTAGAAGTAGTATTTTAAAATTTGTCGTTCTTTAGCCGAAACAATCTGATGTCATCAATTCATTATTTATTCATGTCTATGAGTTTAATATGCTGTCTTAAATATATCATATGTTCTCCTCTCTCAACTTCAAGACACCAAATTTTTTTTATCAAATTTATTTTATATATATATATATATATATATATATATCTGTGTGTGTGTGGTGTGTAATGATTTCACTTAAATTTAATACAACTTTCCTATCCTATAGCTGTCACAGTAAAGAGTTCCTTTTTTATTTCCTGATACCATTCCTTTTAAGCTTGAAATTTATGCAATCGCATGCTCTTAATCTTGAACTCTTCACAGTCAGCTTAATCCCACCCTTCGAAATAGTATAGATATTCTCTACTTGACATTCTGTTTGCAGCTAAAATACCTAGAAATCCCTTCATCCAATACCACGTGACCTGAAAAATACTTGTCATGCTGTAATAATCACACCAATTACCCGATTAAAGACTATTTATTGCTGTTGAATGAGACAGAAGCAATTATATGGTACTTGTAATGATTGTAACGCAAGCTACGCCTATGAGACTCCATACATTACAGTACATGCATTTGAAGAGACTCTGGTCTCTTCAAATGCATGTACTGTAATGTACGGAGTAATAATTAGTTAATACTGTAATGTTTCGACCCTCCTGGCCATATTGAAATAACTCTAAAGTTACTTTGCTTGTAATTTATATGCAGGGATGTCTTCAGATTATGTCGTATTGGATGGAGGAATTCCTTAGAATCTCGGCTACAGACATGTAGTATAACTAGTAGGGATTATCCCTACTACTTCGAAACGTGGAATCAAGCTGATTTTTCAGATTTTAAGAGCATGTGATTACATAAATTAAAATGTAATTTGGAATGGTATCAGGAAATAAGAATGAACTGTTTACTGTGAGTTAAAGAATATTAAAAATTAGGAAATTAAATTATATTTAAGTGAAATCATTACACACACACATAAATATGTACTTTCATGTAACTTCAATTCTCAGCCACTAACCAATGTACATTTCATTATTTTAATACTGAAGAAACATCTTAAAATATTTTAGTTTTCAATATTTTTCCATACTTTCTAACCACTTCATACATATATTTTAAAATCATTTCTAAAACTTCTAGTCTAATTTCACAAGAATACTTCTCCATTTTATACAAGTGTAAAATTTTTTCGAAAGCTCAATAATCACAGATATAAATAGAAAGATTACGACATTTTTGAATAAAGAAAAACAAACCAAATTATGATACGAAATTAGTTTCAAAAAAAAAATTCCGAAAAAGACTACAATAGTCATAAAAGGCTAGAGCTTTCTGGTGATAAATTCGATACGTGCTGTAGAAGACTGAAAAGGTTTTCTTGTATTTACTTAACAGCTGTCCTCCCTGCAAAAATCCAAAGAATAAATAAGTCGGACAAGAAACCTAATCGACCTAATCAATACACAATGTTTATTTAGGAGGAATGTCGTCGATCTATAGTTTGTTTATTTTCTGGTTTAAGTAGTTTTAGTATTACACACAGTTACACACTTTCAATTTACTCCTAAAATTTATGTCTTAAAATTTATTTCAGAGGAGCGCAATTAAAACATGTTGTAAAGCTATTCTTCGTATTTTGACTACTGGATTTTTCTGACACATAATAGTCGTTAAAACATTTTATTGTTGTTTTAAGCTATCCAAATAATATAATTTAAAAATTGTAAATTGTCTTTTCAGAGAAATATGTATATGAATGGTGCTGACAGAAAAATAGTTATTTAAATACAAAAAAATAATTCAGAAACTCAAAAAATTTTACAGAACACATACACATATATATATACATACATACATGCATATGTATATATATATATACATATATACATACATGCATACGTATGTATATATATTTATATATATATACATACATACATGCCACACAAAATGCCAAAAGCCGTGTGAGACCTCCTATTCCTTGGAAAAAAGTGTTGTTGCAGTACTCATAAATCAAAACCCATTCCTGTGACGTAGATGGTACCTAAACTCACCATTACACTCTTATATTCCACAACTCATTGTGTCACGTGAGCACTTTGAGATAAAGTTTCATTAACTTGCAGCATTCCCGGATAATTGTATCGTGATAAGGGCCGTATAATTGATTGATTTTTTTTATTAATGCACTGAGAAACAACAGCAGAGCTATTGGTGACAGACGTCACATTTTCGAATCTCGTTCGAAGGGCGAGGACGACAACAGAATCCCTTTGCAAATTTCCGCACACTCTCATCATAAAAACATTTATCCTAGAGAGATTTAACTTGCATTAGCCCCACTACTCAATAGTTCTATAGCGACCTCAGGTCTCGAACCCGTGACCCATTGGAAATAACGCCGGCTATGAGATTCCGAAAATAACCCCTCTTTAAAGAAGACCGAAATATTTTCCTTTAATTATAGTTGATTAATTTTGTACTTAACGGAATTAGAAACATATTCATTAATTTTAAATATATATATATATATAAAATAACCAGATCTGCACTGTGGGTACATGGAGAAGGGTTGTGATGTTGTGTTTTGCCAGCACATCCCTCACAGCGGCGTGACAGGTTGTAATATGATAAATGATCATTCAAGTATTGATCTCTCTTTTAAACCAGTAATCTCCCTATTCCTAAAGCCCAAGAGTAAACATGCGTAAAGTTTACCATTCATTATCTGCCATGCAGGCACAAATTCCTTGTTGACCACATCTGTTTTTAAAAGTGCAAATAAAACATCCAGGGTTGAGATAATAAAGACCACCAATTTGTAATCTTTTATTTACTACTTTACTATTCTTTATTTTTATTACAAGTAATCTTTTATTTACTGTTCGTTGAGAGAGAGGACATAATGTATACAATTTGAGGGTTGGGTTGCCCAGCACGACCGAATCGAAAAAAGACCAGAAATTTCGAAGTTTGCATTTTTTTTTTTTTTTTTTTTTTTTTTTTTTTTTTT
>BMAW01068915.1:0-17058 GCA_019974015.1 Nephila pilipes | reverse complement strand
CTAGGTGCAGGGATTCTTAGGTACTTAAGATGCAGACAGAAAATCTAGTAGGAATCATCCCTACAGCTTCGATGTGTATTTTTAGCTGTCTCTGCAGATTTTAAATGCACGTGATTGAATAAATTAAAGTTAAGAAGGAATGGTATCAGGATATAAAAAGTGAACACTTTACTTTTAAATTAGAGAATGGGAAAAAAATTGGAAGTTAAACTATTATTAAGAGAAACTACAATAAATTAAAGTTAAATCGTTAACAAGAGGGCTAGTGGTTACGGACCTCATAATTTTGAAATGGTAAGGACGACACCCAGCTGGCTCCATCCTCTCCTAACTTCCACACCATGACACGGGTGGACTTTGAGCCTAAGTAGATTTACCGTGCAACAGCCCCGGCTTCACGGCGGGTCTTAAATGGCATGAAGGCTTGAACCCACGTTTCGACGAAAACCACCGGATGAGACACTGTGACCACTAAGCTACCGCAGCCACAATACATATAAAAAGAAAGACATTTTGAATTCACTCAGATTTTTATGATTCTGAGAGTACAAAATTAATTAGTCAAATCTAGAAGGAAATTATCTTTTTTTAAATCACTATACAAATGCATTTGTCAAAACTAAAAATAAATCAATGTGAATAATTGGATGAGGATATGAAATTGTTACACCTTCTAAATAACTATACTGTGAGCCCTTATTAAATGAAATTTCTACGCTCTAGTTCCAATCAGGCATTGCTGTGTTTGCTATGTCTTTTTTGTTTAAATAATTTGTATTAACGTTGAAGCAACACGAGGGATATTGGCGACGAACTTTGAACTTTGGTCAAGCGACGAGGATGACCCTCGAGTTCCTCTTGGAAGCATGGGAGGACCTGGGACCTCTAAAGATCATACGTACATTAGTCTTCTACATGATGGGTCTTTAATGGCATCAGGGCTCGAACCTACGACTCGAAGGAAACAAAGGTGGGCGCAAGTGCGTGCCTATCACCACAAGGCTAACGAAGCCATTATTATGTCTTTGAGATATCTCTAGACTGTTTGAAATAAAATTTTAATGTTTTTGTGCAACCGGCGTTTGTTTTTTTTTTTTTTTTTTTTTTTTTGGTTTTGTGTATGTGTGTGTGTGTGTATTTTTAACACTATGATTAAAGTTATTAGAATTGACTTTTATAATTCTTCAGGTAGCGAGGTCGATACTTTACTCTCCTACTTTTTCAGCACCATACCACCTGAATCCATTGTTCAAACATATTTTATTACTATTGAAATAATGTATATGTTTGCGAGTTTTTCCTTTGGGATCTAATCTAACTCCATTTTTGTACTAGGATCTGTTCCACAGAAGGGTAAAACGAAATTAAAATTAGAAATATTCCCATATATTCAACTTGAATAAAAACTGGATTGCAAGCGAAATTTTTTGCCCTTGTTAATTCTAGAAATGTGGAGAATTTGAGCCTAACGATAAAATCATTATAAGGGAAATGCCTTTTTTTAAATTAAATATGAGATTTATCAGTCTACGTCAGCATTTGCATATAACTAGTGTACTTTTTAAATTAATGATACTTGTACAGAAATTGAGAAGCAAAGACTATTATGTTTTATTTACAATACTACTAGCGAACTTGTGAATAATGATGTGAAATTTATTTCAAATAAGAACACCTATCTTCAATCAAATTCTTAATGGTTTTATTATGCAAAATTGGAACCTTACTCAAAAGTATAACGATATTGTAGACGAGGGTTTTTTCACTCATTTAGAATTAGTATACTTTAAACGAAGTCTACGTTCTATCAATTAATCAAATGTTTAGATCAAATGCTTTTTTTCAATTAATTCTATGAAAATTTAAATTTTAAGTTTTCGCAATTAGATAGATAAAAGTTGTATAGTACATAAAACTTTCAAAGTCAATTAAGATTTATTTTTGGATTTAAATACACTTTCTCATTTCATGAGGTAAATATTAGGGGAAAGGGTATAGTAAAAAAATGTTATTTGACTATCAAAAAATTTCAAACAGTAAAGATATTTTTTAAGAATATTTGATAGAAAAAATTTAATTAAACTATATATATGTATATGTATATATATGCTATATATATAATAACTATATATATATATACTTAATATGTATATGTATATATATATCATATATAACTCTAACTATATATATATATATATATATATATATATATATATATATATACTCTATATATATATATATATATATACTCTCTATCTCTTTCTCTATATATCTATCTCCACTGAAATTTACTTATATATCCAACAAATAAATATGTAGATTGATTTGAATATCTTCTGAAAGAAAGAATCATTAGCCTCTACCTCAATTTGAATTATTTTTTCTAATAAAAAAGAAAGGTACCTTCTTGAAAATTGCAACATTTTACTTAAAATTTAAAACATTTCAATGTTTTCTCTTAAGCATCGAGAAAGCTTCTAAACTTTAAAGAACATAAATTTAAACATTAAAAAAGCAATTAGATGCTGATATTTTAATGACAAATTATCATACCATCTTTATATTAAGTGTAATCGAAGAAATGTTAATTTTGAAAATATATTCTGAGGATTTTCTGTTAGTTAAGTTTATGCAAAATGTGAATATGCGTCTAATTTGACCTATCCTCAATATTTAGCAATAGAATTAAATTAGGTAAAGTATAATACATTTTATTTAAGGAGAACAGGTGTAATTTGTGAAAGAAATAGGCATTTGACATGTGGATTATATTTCAGTTTTAAATTTAAAGCTTTAACACTACAGCTTCATAATGCTTAAGGCTATGAGTGGGAAAACAGTAAACTGAATATAGTACAGAAAAATTCCTAATATATCGATTTAATAACAATTATGTAATGTGAGACAGCCATGAATGAATAGATTAGGAATGATACAAAAAGAGTCATTTCACTCATATATTTGAGTTACGAAGATCATAGAGCCAGTTAAAAGGTTGTACAATTTTAATGCATCATAGACTGACAGTACCCAGTTTTCTTCTTCTAAAGCTTACGAAATTCATCATGTTTATCTCAAAAGAGAGAGATTATACTCCAGTAATACATTAGTGCTCACATTCAAGAAATATTTCAGGCCGGTGATTACGAGAAGGGAATTTTATTTCCTATAGATATACGAAATTTATTTATTGGATGTATTAGAAACTGAAAATTCAACCTGCACTATTTCTAAATGTTTTGTCATTTCTTATATATATATATATATATAGGTCTTCAAAAAATAAAATTTCTTATCACTTCAATGGTATTATTAATAGTTTATTCGATGCATTTCTTGGTCTTGGTCTTTTCTGTTCAATAATGTGAATACTTCCAAAACAATACTTTTCCAGAATATCGGTTTTTAAAGATAAAGGATGAGCATTCGGATTGGGAAATGCGTTTCTTTATTGAAATTGCTCGAGAATTTTGCAAAAAAGTATAAAAAGAGACGTCGATTAAGTAAATCTTTCTTTTAAGTTTCTCTAGCAAAACCTTTTAGAAACTTAATTATATATTTAGTCTTTTTAATTTTTTTGATCAATGGAAGATGTTTAGATTGCGGATAGGAAACGTAAAAAAGGTTGAAGCACTTAAATTATACTCTCCGGATATATTTCAAAAATATTTTTAAAAAAATAAGAAGAGCAATGGATTTATTCCTACTTCTCTTAAATTTCAAAGGGCAAAGATGGAAAACACACGAATTCTTAACAATTCGGAAAAAAATTGAATAATTTGATTAGGTATTTAATTTTTGTTAAAGTTATATATATATATAATAAAAATTCGAAGTTTATAATTTTTCAAATTACGTAACCTTTTCATTCTAACTAAAAGCTTAAGTAGTGATCATTTTCCAGAATTTTCGAAAGCTAGATACAATTATCTGTTACAACAATATGATTCTTCACCTCTACTTTTCTAACAAAACTTTATTTAATCAATGAAAAATAAATTTCAGTTAAAAACTAATCCAACGCATTATGTTAAGGAATTAAATTTTCATTCATATTATTCTATTTCCATTTTTACAAAGCTTTGTTTTTGATATTTTTATTTCAAATTAACTGCTTGTGAAGAGCGAACATATTGTAGATTAAAGCTCACTTATTAGTAAAAGAATATTAAGCCCAACACGCAAACCTCACCGGACCAATTTTTATATTTATAGATTTATTGTTAAAATACTTTTTTGTGATTATTCTCTTGTTGACATATATATATATATATATATATATATATATATATATATATATATATATATATATATTTGTCTTACTCTATGCCTGTTTTTCTTTTCATGCCCACGGGGAAGAGAGAAATTAAACATAGAAAAACATTTAATCTGCCCCAGTTCACATCAAGGTAAAATATATCCTGCTACCAAATAATCGGTTTTAGCATTTATAAAACCCATATAAAACGTATCCACGGGAAAGGACACCTCACTAAAAATATAGTTAAAAATATTTACAGGTGATCATACAGCCTGAATGAAGAGAGTAAAAATGATCTCCTGTAAGTAAATGGTGTGCAATGTAGTGGTGAAGTGACTTCATATTGTTATCACAAATTCATGTAAATAGTTTCATTCAAAATGTATATGTATGCTTTAGTGGCTACAGTAACCTAGTGGTCATTGTCGTGAACTCACTGCCAGCTCTGTTTACATCGTGTCGAGGATTTGATCCCTGATGCAACTAAAGCCACGTCATATAGCGGATACTCAATTCCTGTTATTGGCATGGTATGGAAGATTGGCGAGGGATATGCAGGTTCTGGTGCCGTCCTTATCATTTCACTGGGGCTCAAAATCATCTAGATATCTTTAATAATTTGTAGATAAGAGAAAGAAATTAATGTATTAATATCATCATGATTCTGTTAGTTGTGTTAAATTTTTAACCTGTTAGTTAAAATAGAAAAATAAAAAATATTTCTAAAATTAAGGAATTCAAAGACTGTGTACGAAATAATATGAGATACAAAACACATTTAAACGAATATTATTGAAGAGATCAATACAGCTGTTATATTATGTAACATAATTTTTTTTATCAAAAATATAATTCTAAATCATTCTTAAGTCTTATCTTCTTAATTTATGTATCTTATGAGTTTATTACAATGGGTAGTTACAATGGTAGCTTACAAGCATGTTTAACACTGTTACATGTAAAACGTGATAGTTTGGTTAAAACATGTGAATAATTCAGATATATGTCAAAAAAATTATTGAAATCTGGCTTTGAAATAAAGGTATAAGAGAAATACGAAATTCGCATATCGTTTGAAAGTTGTTAGATTTTCTAATTATAAGACTTAAGAATCTAATAAACTTATCAATAATTAGTGTATCTGTTTTAAGATAACAATCATCAGTCATCTATGCATAGGTTATTTTGTTCATAATTTTTTAACTACTTATATCCTTAAATCAATCCTAATTAACAAATTGAATTCATTGAACTTGTAAGAAAAACATTTCAAATGGTATAGTTGATAGACTTATAGTCTAAATGTTTCTGGTAATTTATTCGTGAATGAGATTTTATAGAGAAATGGAAATAATATAACTTATCTTTAATGTTATCTCTTTAAAAATAAAAATCTTGCCTTTTACAAAAAATTTTCATTAATTCGATGTTGTTAAAAACAGAAGTTAAACCTTCCTATTTTTCTAAATGGTGTTGCTAATTCCAGGTATTCCTCATTTTCAAGATGGGAGGTTCGGTCATTATCACCTCACGCAAGTAGGATTAATACTAAGCTCCGCAATTTTCTTCTCTCTCGTTGATACCATCTTATCATCTTTTGAAAGCTTGGTCCAATTTCTGTAAATGACTTTCGGTCATGTAATGTAAAAAGATGTTGAGAAAAAGGAAGAAGAAGTATTTTAAAATGTTACAAAGTATACTTGTGGAGTTTCGATTTTTTTTTTTTTTTTTTGCCAGTTTAAGGAAACAAGATATTTCAAAAGATGCTCTCTAACATTGTAAAGCTGATTGGTTTCTTTTCAAAATGTGCTCTACAGTTATTTTTTGGGAGTTTTTAAATCCAGAGTAAGAGCAGTTCAAAACTTTTTTTTTTACAACTGGATATCTCACCTGAGCTTAAACGTTATATATTTACACAGAAAATCATGATTTAAACTTGAGACTTTAAATGATAATTTTTTCTTGGAGATAGATAGAGAGAGATATTTATTTTACTTTATAAAAAGTAATATCTTTATGGGAAATGGGAGAATGGGAGGATTGTAAAATTTTAAATTCTATTTATCTATTTTAATAAAATTTTAATTAAATTATAAGCCCAAATGTATTATTATGTGAAAGTTCGTTACATAAATATTCACAATTTATCGTTTTAGACCGAATTATTTGCTTATTACGAGAGTGGATCAAAAAGCATCCTTGTTACGAAATGATATTGGAATTGGGTAATGTGGATGGGTGTAGACTCACTGCAGAGTTTTCGCTTCTAACAATTTTTTTGAATTCCAAAATATTGATTCCATAACATTTTCCGGAAAATGAGACCGTCTTCTCCATCTTTGGATTAGATTCCCTTGAAGTAACCCGTTGTTTTGATTGTTGTTTGTTTTTCGATGATTGATGATGATGAATCCGGTCTCATCGACGGTGATAAATTGGCGTGAAATGAAGACTTCAAGACGCCATGCAACAATCAAATTTTTATTTGACTGCCATTTGCAGCCAAATCAAAACTAAAGACTGAATCAGTGACGAATTTGTTTTGACGATGTTTAAAATATTGTATTCCACAATGGTAACACCAACTTGCCTTAGAGACATCATTTACCTTCAAAAATATGTATCTTTTTTCAACCACATTGTCGAATATGTAGTATATTTCATTAATTTTAAGACTTTAAAGGTAGTAAATTCATAAGAATGGATTTACGATACATATACTAAAAATTTCCTTATAATTTATATCTATTTAACACATTACTGAAACTTTCGTTGTAGTTTTTCATTCATGATAATTTACCAGATTCCGTCAAATAATTAGATAGCATATCATGTCATAAATATAAAACGTTTCTGAATCACTTATGAGTATTATATCTGAGACATTTTTAAAATATTCTTAGCAAGTTTGCCCTCTAGATTGCTTTAGATTTCAAATTTAATTGTAACTTTTACATTGCATTTAACAACTGTAAAATTTTGATTTTTTTTTTTCAATTAAATGTGGCTAAATTGAAACATTTACTTAAATGTATCACATTTATAAAAAAAACAGAAGCATTTAACTGTATGATAATTTTATATCTATCTAAAAGCTGTTAGAAATATTCAATTTTCGTTATAATAAGGCTTTATTAGTAAAGAATATAAATAAACATATGATAAAAAATAAAAATAATTAAGAAATCATGTAAAATCTGAATAGGTTTAGTGTGTAACAGTCAATTAAAAATATTTCTTCCATTGTCCCCAAATATTCCCCTTAAGTTTCTCAAAAATATTTAAAACTATTATCTGACTTAAGTATATGAGCTTGACATAAATAAAACACAAATGTTAGTGTTGGTTGTGGCGTTTCAGTAACCGTCCCCCGTTTACTTATATTTTTAAACTAAAACGTCATAACCATGTATAAAAGCAGAGCGAAATTAAAAAAAATGTTTGCTCCCTTCTCTTTTCCTTTCGTACTTGTTATTATTTTTACATATATCTAGCAATTAGAAGCAAGTATTATATTTTGCATGTAAATGATGATGTTTGTTATCGTTTAGATTTTTAAATAAATTGGTTTTGTTCAGACATTTCCAGTAGCCTTCTTGTACTGAGAAACATTCATTTAAGTAACTTTATCTGATAATTGGAGTCATAACAAGCAGAGGAGTGATCTCCTAACGGGTAATATTATCCAGTATTAAAGAGTTGTGTAAAAGATATATATATGTGTGTGTGTGTGTGAAACAAATTCATGGCTAATTTTTTTATAAAATTTTCTGTGTTTAACTCTAAAAAAATTACATTTTCATTTCAGAATCCTTTGAAGCAATCATTTAAGTGTTATTACTTAGCTAATTCCGTTACTTAAAAACACCGTACAAGGTGTGGTTATTAAATAACAAAACCGACGCTGTAATACCGTTTATTTTGCTTTCATACATATTTACTTACTATCACCTTCAATATATACCCATCCTCTGTTCCTACAACCTTATTCTTTAAATTTAATTTCCTTATTCTTTCATGGAGTTCTTCAAGAACGTGAAGGTAGTAATGTTGATTAATAGTTTGATTAACCTTCACGAACCCAATGAAGGTGAAAGATCCCATGAATATCGAAAAAACGAAACTAATCATCATTGCTTTGATTTTTGATTTGCTCATTCGAGGGTTTTTTTTTTTTTTTTTTTTTTGACTCTCGGTGAAGATGGACTCTTCCAGTGCATGGATTGGCGCTTTGTTTCAGGATCATAAGTAAAATTCCGCGCTCGTCATACGTTATTATCCTTTTCAATAAGTTAAGGCCCTTTTCAATGGCATTCAAAAAGTCAGTACAAACATTTTTGCTAGCGTCTTGTTGTTCAAACGTGAGATTTTTTGGCAAAATTTTGGAGCACAGTTTTTGTATGTTGAATTTGTTATGTAAAATTTGCCTTACAGATTTTTCGTCAATTCCTACAGTCTCAGCAATCGCACGAATACTTAAGAGACGGTTAGATCGACCCAGATTACCGATTTTTTTTTCGATATTTTCACACGTTTCTGAAGTGGAAGGGCGATCCGGGCGTGAATACTCTTCAACCACTTCTCGACCATCTTCAAGCCTCTTAAACCACTCAAAACCACGTGCACGCTATAAACATTCATTTCCAAGCATTTGTTTCAATAAATTAAAAGTTTCAGTAGTTTTTTTTCCATGATTCAATGTGAAATTTCACAGCCATTGGCTGTTCTATTGTTAGACTTTTCATTTTTCTTGCGAAACAAAATAAATAAACTATAACACGAATTAAGGCTATGCGGGTTTCTTTAGGAAAGCGAGAAACACTGCATTCGAAAGAGAAGGCTTCACGTCAAACAGCTGTCTGTCGCTGGCGTTTAGTTCATGTGTGCTCTTTCTGTTGCAGCATCAGTATCGTTATTTAATATTCACACCTCGTATTAATGTCTATTCATTAAGAAATCAACGCAATTTCTTGACATGTAAGTATTGAGCACAGTTTTAAAGCATTTGGTTAATTTTATAGAAATGCAAGTTAAAATATTTATTTTACTTTAGGGAAAATCAGCTCACTATATGTTGGCTCTAATTTAATACCCTAAAAAAATGAAGAAATATTTCAAACATTTTTCAAAATAACTGCATATATGTACTAAGTATCCATTATAGCAAAAATAATTGCAATATTTATTTTAGTCCTTATTTGATCAAGAAAATTGAAGCAATATATGCCGCAACTGATCATTAAACAAAATATATCTCAGACAATGGCTCATTAGGTAAAAGTTCAAAAACTTTTCGAACTCTTTTGATAGCGAAAGAAATATATTAAAGTTGATCTTTATTTATTGCAATGTCTTTCGCTTTCAGACATTTTTTTGTCACTTTGAACATCATTATTGATATCTCAACCATTCATCTTAAATGATGGAGCACAATTTGAATAAAAGAAAGAAATTACTTTAAAATTTCATTCATTCAAAGTTTATAAAAACTAAACTATAAAGTAAAACATTTTTTATTTTATGATAAATATATGTTCTCCTTTCATAATATATATTCACCTTTTATAATATATATTCACCTTTTATAATATATATTCACCTTTTATAATATATATTCCAGTTTTATAATGTTTATGTTCCATCTCATGATGAGATTATTTTTAGAAGGCTAAAATGAATAAATTTAGTACTTTGAAAAGATTACAAGGATATTAAACATCATAAGCAAAATATGCTGATCAAGCTATTCAGTTCAGATACCAGGACAACCAAAGAACAGGAAAATACCAAATTTAGGACTGTTTGATTTTGACCCTAGTGACCATTCGTATCTGCACATCTAACACATTCTAATTTTACAGTTTCTGTGTCACCATATACTTAAACTTCTCTTACAGTTTAGGAGAACTTCTAGAGGAACCTTTGCTCCCAACTCAGTTAACTCATGTTCTTCGGAATAACTTTCCTTCTTGGCTTTGCTGATCTCATGATAAGATGGAAAGGTTTTCAATCCTGATTTAAAATCGTCATTCCTTAAAATAAAGTTCTGTGATTTGAACAGAATTAAGGATGTATTTGAGGCAAGTGCATCCTCGAATGAAAAAGAAATCACATCAATTTTTTTATTGACATCCTACATTTTTAATATACTTCTGAATTGTCTAATACTTGATGACTTTGGTCTTGACATTTTGACCTCCTTGCCTTAAATTCATTTCTCAGCAAATATATACAGGTATGTGTTTCTTCTCCCGAATGCCTTTCCCTCCAATCTCTTCAACTCTGAGCAATTTATGCAATTCAGAAAGTTCACCGAAAGGCTTGAGCATAACATTGATTTCTTTAGGAAATCCCTCGAGATGATCAAAACCTTTATTGAGCCAATCTTCTTTTTTACGAAAAAAAGATTTCTTTGTTGTAATTAGCCTTTACCCACCTTTTTTTAAATGGACCTAAGAGGATTTAAATTTATTTTCAAGCAGTAAAATGCTACTTGGAGATAAATTCAAAGAGACTTCAGATGTGTAATGCAAAATTTCTTCTTTCAGAATTAGATAATTTCAGGAATTACTAGGCTGTATTAGTAAATTAAATACCTCATGGTTGGTCCTAATATTGTTGCTTTTATTATAAAAATTAAAGTTAACTTATGAGAACCGAGAAAGCACAGAAATACTGCGTTTGGTCCAACTTTGACCCGAGGAGTCATTTATTCAAACGCAGCTAAGATTCATCAGTTATTCAATTTAACGATGGATGATTTTCAGATAAATTATGATCATTCAATCTTCCCTCCAATTTCGTTTATTTTGTCTTTTCTAAAGAAAAATCACAATGTGACAAACTGATTAGGCTAACTTTTACGTAAGCGTTGATTCCAAAATATATTCAAAAAATATTCTATTTAAATGAATTACAACCAAACGCAACGCTCATAGTTTAATAGGACGTACATTCTTCAAAAATTAAAAAAAAAAAAAAAAAAAGACAATCTAAAATTCAAAAATAATGCCAATTCTTACAACAAAATGCATAAAGGCAAACGATAGAATATTAGAGTAGACAATAAGATATTAAAATAACTGACAATGTTCTTTTCATATATTAAAATAAAAGCAGATCATAAAATATTAAAGTAAATAAAAGTAATAAGAGGTTATTGACTATATTCTTTTCAAATATTGAAATTAAAGCAAGCAATAAGTTATTAAACAAAATATATTTTAAGAAAAATGTAACAATCCTTCCAACAAAAAATAAAATATACCTTTACAGCATGGGTTTACGTATCAAAGAGTTTTCGTGCGATATTTCCATCTTCAAACACGATTTCCTTGTTGAGTTGGAAGAAATCGGATATAATTTTTTCATTTTTCTCTCACAAAATATCTAAGGTAAATTTCAATAAAATCCGTATTTTGGAACAAATTGGAACTTTTTTGTAATGCCCCCAATAGTACGAAAAATACCCATAAGTTATTATTCTTAAGGGTTGGAATATACTTCAATCACACTTGATTTTAATCACATATTACTATGTTCGAATAGACCTCATTAGTTGCAAAACTGGATACAAAAACATTATGAAAAGAGCGAATATTTGAAGAACAATTAAACTGGGAAAATATGATTTTATAAAAATTCAGTCCTCGTGCTCTCAATTTTTCAGGTACATTTGCCGCAACCATAGGAGCGGCGTTAATAATCATGTTTATCCCTACATTTTCTAATACACAAAAGTCTATAAGAATATATGAGCTCTCCGAAAGGAAAAAAAATAATTTGAATTTTTCGCCCATGTCTGAAAAGAATGTCTATGCATCATTGCACCCGACCACGCACCTTGCGACATTCTCCTCTTCCAAAAGATGAAAAAGCACCTTTAGGGACATAACTTTCATTTTGATAAGGAGGTGAAAGCTACCATTAAGACTTGTTGATGACAACAATTAGTGGAATACTTCTCCGACGGAATTTCTCTACTAGTCAGGAGTTAACAAAAGTGCGTGGAAAGTGATAGGTCTAAGGCGAAAAAATTGTCTATTATATAGAGAATACATGTAACTTTTAGGCACAATATGAATCAAGAAAATTGGGTAACAAATAAAAAAAGGTTATGCTCATGGAAGCATTACTTTTCAATCAAGGCTCATATTATCTAACGGGTTTAATTAATCCTACATAATAGTGATCTTGTTCTCAAAATAAAAATGCATTTGAAAATCAATAGTTGTCATTAATAAACTGATAATGTCAATATAAAACCTTTCGAAGTTTAAATTTTCTTTCTTCTGTACTTTTTGTAAAGACTAGCAAAAGCGGAATCGAGTTAAGAGCTTTTCTGATTGATAATACTGGAAACCTGAGATACTTAGTAATTATGAGCTAGCTATATTAGAGCGCATCTTTTCCAGTAGAAAGCACCTGAAATCGGGAGTAAAGCTTCTTTTGTCCAACAAGCAATTTACTTCTGCCTTCTTTTGTGAGTATAAAGGCAGTCAGAAAAGTTTCAATGAATAAATTCTTATTCAGCAGTGCTTTTGTGTATAATAATTTTTTCCACCTCGTTAAAATTTCTATAGAAACTGTGTAAACTTAATAAGTTGAGAAAACAAAGGTAGATGAATTCTAAATAAATTTATAAGGAAGCTATAAAATTATCACTGTTCAATTTTTAACATTCGTGAAGTTATCTCTTTTCTTTAAAATTGTAATAAGCAATTAAAACAGACAAGTTTCTCAATCCGTGCTTTCAAAATACAGGGTACTTCGAAATTCATGGGCAGAAAATTAAGGAGTGATAAAAAAAAAACATCTAAACCATCAATTTCCCCCATACAATGCATAGGAGGAGAAAGGTCATAACCTAAAAGAATCTTGAAGCCTGTCCGAGGTATTATTACTCGTATGACGCACAAGGTGTTTCAAAACTCATGCGCAAAAGCTTAAGGTGTGATAGAAAACATCAAAACAAGCAATTTTCACCATACATTGCACAGCGGAGAGCAAGCGATGAACCGTATGGCCTTTTCCTGATTAATATACGTCGCCATGATTCCTAAAATTCCCGATAGAAATGACGATGTGTAAGAAAACTCACGCTTTACGCTCTCCATTACAGTGCCGTCTAGCGGTCCACCGTTTGTTTACCTTTCCTGATTACTGTACGTCACCATATATTCTAAAATCTAAGGCAGAAATGACAATGTGCAAAATAACTGAAACTTTACGCTTTCCATTACAGTGCCGTCTAGCGGTTCGAGGCTTGCTCTCCACCTATACATTGAATGGTGAAAATTGCTTGTTTAGATATTTTCTATCGCCCCTTAAATTTTTGTCCATGAGCTTCGAAACCCCCTGTATTTGTAAAAAGGCAGACAGCTCTTTATTTGACCAGTATTAGTAGAGCAAGTTCTTTATTCATATAGCTTATAGAATAAAATAGCATTTTAAAGGGATAGACATTGAAAATAAGATGATTCTCATATCCTAGTGTTTCAAAGTAATTTCAGCTATGTTTTGAGTAAATAGAAAGACGGTATAATGTGTGGTATTTTAATAATAACAAAAAAAAAAATTCTAAACGTAGATATAAATAACTAAGAGATTCTGAAAAAAATAGAGAGGTATGCTATTTCAGTTTGTCAGAAACCGCAACAGAAGACTAGGTTCATTGCTGTATAGATCATAGAACTTAAAGCAGAGAACAGATAAGGTCTTTTTCTTATTTTCCAAGAATAAGGGTTTCTTAAGCAAATATCTTACTCAATAATGTTTACAATCACTATAAAGATTTCGTCTTATAAAGAAAGAGAAATTACAAAGCTCTTATGAAAATATAAATAAGGATCCACTTTTAATTTTAAAAAAAACGATATGCATAATTTCTTTTTAAAAAATTTAACAGACTCTTTTAAACAATATGCATTTTTGTTTTCGACATTTGCACAAAATTGTCAGCTGGACTACAAAATAAACGCATCGAAAAACAAGTAAATTGATCGCAAGTAATTTTAATTTACCGTTTAATTAATATTTTAATATTTATTTATTGTGATTGTGTGTATCAGTAAGTTAGAATTATGTTCTTCAAAACGGAATTTAAACTTGAATATAATATTGTTGATTAAAAAACTTTGGATAAAATTTCAATCCCTTAAATTAATTTCCTCTTTGTTTGCATAGTTCAAGCTCTAAAAAACAATTTTTAAGTTAAAAGAGCTCAACTTTGAGCTTGTATGCATGATTAATAAAAAAAAAAACTTTTCTCCATCTGTGGTAATAATGGTGTTATAGAAATTTGGTTGGGTGGAATGTTGAAAACATCACGACTTTCCCTCATTAATCATCCCGAAACTTGATTTAACTCCTCATAATATTTTTCTATAAGGTATGTCAAAGATAAGGTTTACCGGTCTTTTACAAACCTGGTGATTCGCCTGAATAAAAATATTGAATAAGAGTAGTTATAGTATTTCATTTAAATATATTTTAATCCATATTTGAGATAAAATAAAATTTTCAATACTGTATTTGTTTTCAGACTAGAATTGATTGTGTGTAACCTCCCTTCACTAAATATTTTTTTTTAAAATATCTGCTTAAAGAACAAAGAATATATCATATCGTTCTTGTTTTATTTAAAAAGTTCTGAAAGGCTGCTTTTTCTGCATTTCTGATGTAGTGCCACGCGATAAAATAAACATTCATTAATAAGATTTTACTACAGAAGTATGACGAAAATAATATTTTTTTACAATGATATTTGAAAAGCATTTAAATATAAACTTTAAAATAAATTAAATGAGTGTATACATTCTTCATGTGAGTGAAAATTATTAATTGTAATGCAACTTGTAATTGATTTATGTTAGAAATACTTATTGAATTTCCTTTGATTCAAATGAATTTTCTTATATGGATATAAATACCTATACGCGTTTTTCAGACTATTTTTCTTATTTAGTTCAAAGTCCTCCCGTTGAGTATTGTTGACATTTAATGAACAAAAGTCTGTTTTAGTACCACGTTATCATATGACTGTGGCTTCAGTTTACTTGGTCAGTTGTATCCGCTGTATTATTTTAATGCAAAGTCAATGCAAAATAAAAACTGAATGCGAATATGCATGAAATTAAGGAGACACGGTAACAAGAAATCATCGAAATCGAATAATAGCGAGTTTTTATTACCTAATCTAATATCTAAACACCATCTAAACATACCAGTAAAATTTTAGAGCTATATGTTAAATAGCTATTTGAGATTTTATGTCGAGTATGTGTGTGAAAGGAAAGTAAACTCAACTACCACTTCTTCAGAAATCGTCTGCTCAAGCTTCGTGATAGTCTTATGAAAAACGTTGATTGTTATGTTTTCACTTCACTCGTATTAAAAAAAAATGTGAATTAATATGAAATGATATATTATTTGCTATTTCTTGCCGTCTCAATTTTAATGCGTTATTTTTATCTTACCATTCAAGTTCGGAATATTTCGATATAAAATTTGTTTTTTTCCCCTTCTTTTTGTTATATTATTACAAATATTACTTTTGTAACTAATTATTAGTAATCATTCATTGTTACTGAATAAGTCCGAGGCCTAAGAGAAAATGTGTTTCTATGACTTTTATGGCAGCAAAAAGAAAAACTAAATTTGATGTATCCTGAAGTTAATAAAAGGTGGTCAACTCCAGGATGGAAGATAGTGGAATGACACTCTATATGCTAATATATATAATAATTGATTTCGCACTTCTGATAAAATTACTCTGAAATAAAACATGGTGAAATAGTCGAAACTCTGAGGTAACTGTTACATTTAGAAGAAAATTTGGCTTTTCTCACAAAGTTAAAATTATTTGTGATAATTTTGGTTAAGTTATAAATTCGGCAACTACTTAAAAAACTGCCAAACATTTTAGTTCATATATTAATTCGTTTGACATTACCATATGAATTGTGTGCGCCATTATGAATTTTGGTAGAAGTTATTCAAACCCTCGAGAAATTCTGACTATGTACTAATGTTGACTTAATATCCAGCAGAACTTTCAATATGTACAAAAAGATGCTGTGTATAACTAATTCCAAAGCAATAGAGAAACAGTTGACTGATACTAAAATACAGCCCGAAATAATATTTAAGTACAGAAAATACAGTTGCAGGTACAGCTGTATCATTTGATGGCACGTGGCTGACCAGAGGGCATTCTCCCAGATTGATGTAGCATGTGTCATTTGATATTCTGGCCCAGTATGTAGTGGACTTTTGTATTATGTCTAAATGTGAAATCGCAAAATGTAATTTAGGACAGGATTCTGTAGATTTCTATATCTGTTACGAAGGACACAAAACATGACACTGATCATTGCAGATCATCAGGTGTCCTAAAAATAAAAGCAGCTCATCAAATGTGGACAAAGTCAGAAGAAATAAACTTTAGATATTCTACTATGCTTTCAGATAGAGATTCTAAAGCATTTCTACGTCTGTCAGAGATCAAAATCTAGAGTGTTGACGTAACAATAAAAAAGAAAAATGTTTAAATCATGTTAACTTGGAAAAACTAGAAAACTTAATTAGCAAAAGACTTGTAACAGCACTTCTCATATCTGTGAAACATTAGCCTATCAAAAGAACAACATTTACAGGTAAATCTCATGACGATCCGAAGAATAAAATGAGAAAAAATTGACATGATTATACCTGAATATATATATATGTGTGTGTGTGTGTGTGTGTGAGAGATGTTGTGCACACACATGTGAGAAAAAAAAAAAAGATAAAAAAAA
>BMAW01068904.1:21526-71840 GCA_019974015.1 Nephila pilipes | reverse complement strand
TTCGTAGAATTCGAAATCTCATCGCACATTATGCCTGAGAATATGATCCTCTCAATTATGGTCTGATCTGGGGCCTATTGACTGTCATTGATTCCTTCATTTGAAAAAGTGTTTAGGCGATCCGCGCCATGACGACAATGATGACGTTCATGATCCTGCAGTAGTTAAGCCTTTCAGGCGGCAGACATCTATAGGATGATGAAATACAGAAATGGTTTACGGATATGGAGTAATAATGAGCTTTAGTGACAGGTTCTTGTAAAATAATAGAAAAACTGAAGTCTCTTTTGTTAATATCAAAACGATAAGTCCTTAAACACCCACTATTCATACGTAAATCCTTGAATTATTTAAAAATAATTATTGAGTTAACGAGTGGAATCTGTATTAGCTTTTGTTTGCGATGTTATTTTGTTCAAAATTGGAATCCCAGGAGATCAAAATTTTGATCAATTGTACTTCTCATATGCTTATTTTAAAACACATACACACATGTTAAAATATATGTGCATTTATTTCTTTCATAATTTTCATTATAGAAAATTATTTTGTAGGAGGTTACTTATAATCTTACAAAATTGTTGAACTATGTTACTTATGTTCAAAATACATTAACTTGTGCTTTTGAACACCACACTTTCCCAATGCGAGAATATTGGCGTCGGATCTTGTAATTTTGAATTTCGATCAAGTGTCGAGGACGGCATCTCCCTCTCAAACTTACACATCATTGTGGCAGAGTTTAAAACATCTACCGTAGAGGTATTCAACCTTTTAAATCTTGGGAACCATTTGAGGTAATATAATTTTTGAAGGAATCTTGAACAAGAGAAGAAAAATAGGATATCAAAGCTTTACTCAAATTTACAAAGGGGCTATTATTGCATTCTATATTTTATCCTGGCCAAAACGTCTTAATATGATAATGGGCTGGTGGGTATTGCTAATGGGTATTTTGGGGAAGAGGAGGTTTCTAAAATATTCTATGAAACATAAATTAATGCAATATATTTTTAAATCATAACAAGTAATAAAAGAAAAATTGTACGCAGTGATTGTCTTTTATTGCAAAAGTATTTTACATCTGGAATAATTGTTGAAATATACCTTCAATTCATCTTCAGAGTCAATCTGTTTCTGTTTGTTTGTTTGCAGCGTACAAAGGAATGATTTTCAAATGCATAGTTTGAAACATGACATTAGATGTTTCATAATAGTTCTTTTGGCAATTCCGGATGTTTTCTACTGTCAATCCAAAATGCATAATATCAAGGTGACTAAAATTTAGTTTCAATTGAATGTCGGTCGATATATCATTGTTGTTCTTTTCTTTATTGGGAGTTTGGAGGTGTCTGAATTTGAGAAGGATTATGGATCAAGATAATTTTTCTTTTGAACAGAGATATTCAAAGTATTTCTTGCAAACCTGATAAATGTTGACAAACTATTTTATCTTTTATCAGGATTAGCGTTACCGTCTTCTAAAATATTTTGAAAATTCGGAAAGCATTCAATATTATATTTCAAAATATAATCTGTCCAAAATTTCAATTATAAAGAGGTTGCGTCATTTACTTTACCTTGAAAATAGAAATTTAAATAGTGGGCGATTCTTTACCTGAGCCAAGAATGGAGACTATGTAACTAATGCCTCTCGATTAATTTGGCCAAAACATTGACTTTTGAGAAATTTAAGATCTTATTTTATCCATAAATATTTATTTACATTTATTTAATAAAATAAACTGCCGTTGATCTTCATAAAATTAAAAATTTTGCTTAAATTTTAGTGCTTTGATTAAGCAAATAGTGATCTCTTGCGGAACCTGTCAAGTTCCAGGGCACCCTAGAATGTGGAACCTAGGTTGAGACATCTACTCTACAGATTTAACGTGCTGGCTCGTTACACGACAGGTCTTTAGTGAAAGCAGGACTCGAATAGATCCGGCCATAAACGTCGGGCACGACTCATCCCTTAACTACAGAATACAGTTTATATTCTTCTTTTGTCAGTATACAAAAGTCAAATAAATGCCTCGTACGATTTGAAGAGAATTCTGATGGTTGTATCATACCTGTTTTGCTTGAAAATTTGCAAATTACCGAAAACAGAAATTAATCGATAAATTTTCCATCAATAGCCGCAAATAAATACAAAATAAATAATAATTATTATTTGAATTTGTTTTGAACAAATTTCAAGATTTATGATTAACAATTATGTATGGAGATTACCAGTTATCTTTAGTTTTACATTTATGAGCGGTTATTACGATTTGTCGACTCTATTTCTTTCAATGAGCTCATGTACATTTTCCGACATTGTCTATGCAAATATAGGAGGGCACAGTGGTGCTATCAATGAAGCTTTACGAAATTTAATTTAACGCAGTATTTAGGAGGTCTGACGTTTGAATTTACTTCACGATTTTCTTCACTAACCTCAGGGACTTTATAGTAATTTGAATGGCATAAATTAACAATTTCTTGAATATGAAACGTGAGTGGGTAAATTAGATAGTGGTAGAAGTGATTTAAATTTAATTGAAATGAGTGATATATAAGTGAAATAGAACAGAGAAAATGTAGAGATAGGGGACAACTACTTTCTGATAGATATTTTTAATTTAAGATTGAATTCCAGTAGAAGTGCTGAATAGAATAAACAGCAAGTGAAGCGTTTGAATCAAGAACAATGAGACCATGTTAGCTCAGATTTTGATTATTAGAGTATATGTGATAAGTAATAACATGTCACCAACAGATGGTGCAGCGGTAGATAGCTCGATGTTACACAGTCGGCAGAGATGCTCTGAAGTTCGCAGGCAGGCGACTTCAACTAACCTTCAGCATCCCGCAGGCAATAATTTGGTAAATGTCCGTGACCGCAGTGATCAGGATCAAGGATTACCTTACTTGCGAAGAACGGCATGGAGACTCTCAATGCTAAATATTCATGTTCACAATCATCAAACTAGCTTTAATCATCATCTATGTATGTGAATAAACGGACATTGTTACTTCAAATGAGGTAGATGTGGTATAATTTTTAAACTAAAACACTCATATCTATAATTGACGAATGATAATGGTTCGATAAAGAAAACTTATCTATTCAGTATTATAGTATTTTATGTACTCTTACGGATCTGGTTGGAGTTCAGTAATAATTAACTAGTATATTAGATTGAATAGCAGTTGAAGGATAAATAAGCAGAAGAAGGGTTATATAACTTAGGATAAAGAACATAGCTCTCTCTTCTGGTATTATTCAAAACAACAACTTCGACAATGAAATTAGCTTTTCTTCTTGCCTTAATGCTAATATCTCTTTTCTGCTGCAATGTTTCGTTTTACTTGAAATATTGTTCATTTTCTTACCATACAAAACGGAAAATTAGTAATTGGGTATTTGACGAAATTTATTTCTTCTATATGTAAATAATAATTTCAGTACCTGAAAACTTACTAATTATTTTCAAACACGGAAATAATTTACTTGAAATTTTCAGTATCAACAAAATATAAATTAAAATTTAATTTTCTTATAAATGATGCAACACTTATTTTGCTAATACTCAAAACACTAGAGGGTCGTAAATTCGTGCTTATTCTAAGAACGTGCTTGTGAATAAATCAGTTCAATAGGTCAGTTCCATGTTGATTAGTCATTTCAAAATTGGTTGAATACCAACAACTGAGGTTTCAATATTAGAAATTTTAATACTGTAATTTAGTATGTGGTATTTATGGTATTAATTTATATAACATCGAAGTATTTAATGAATATTATTTTCGATATTAATAGTTATGTATATTGATGAGAAAATTTAATCTAAAAATATGGCTAAAATGAATAAAGTTCTTTTAAATGTTTGACATGGAGTACGGAGATGAATTGAATTACGACGATTAACATGCTCTCAAATATTCAAAACATACTTTTAAATTACATGAGCATAGTAAAAATGTGACTCTTAATACTCCTACTTCTTAAAGTAAAAATTACCGTAAATGAAACTGAAATATTATCTCTTGTCCTAAAACACTTTCATATGTATGAAATTGCTTGAAGTGCTACTTTGAAAGATCAAGTTATCTGAAATTGAAAGAATTAAACTCTACTGAAAATCACATCCAGTGATTTTCAGTAGTCATTCTTCTCACAAAATACAAAATTTAGAATTAAATTTTTCCGTACAAAATATGACGATAAACAATAATTTAATTTATTTATCAAAATTGTTGATGAAAAGGAATTAAGAAAATAAAATTTATTTAACATATAATAATGGATGAAAAATAATTGAATAACTTTGTTATCGTTAAATGGATGTACTGTTTATTCATAACAGGTTTTGAAGTGAAAGCAAAATTAAATACTATGTTTTAGAGTAAAATAAATTTGAACTGTAATAGAAAATTAGCAAAGAACTAAACCTTCTTTTGCTTAAAGTAAGACCAGATTAACAAAACAAAAATATGAGTATATGATTACTGCCTCTAAAGTGAACCATTGAGAACGCCAAATCTTATATAATAAATTGCATGGTAACAGTAATTGCATAGTGATAATTTGCATGAGTAACGGATGTGGAGGTCTATAAAAATTTGTAAAGTGTCTCTGCTTCTTGTAATGTAGAAACTAGGTTCTGAAGGAGCTCTCGGCAAATAGAAGCATTGATATGTGGGAGAAAATGATGTACTACCATTGTACCTCAAAAATAGTTTCATTCTTACTAACAAGTCTTCAATTATTTGATTTGTGTGAACACAACTCTGGTAGTGTTGCATTTGAATTAATTAACATGATGACTGAACCCTCAGTTATATGAATATCCCATAATTTCTGAGTTCATTGAAGTGTTTGGTAATTACCCACTTGATATCTTGCTCTAACTTCCCTCCTTCATATTCATTCCTGATGGAGCCAATTGAGTTTGATACTCAAAGTCTCTCCAGATTTCTCGTGGTCGTTGGTGTAATCAGTAAACCAACAATTTACATGTGAACGTGACATGTTTGAATAAAATCTATTTATTGAAGGTTGGAGGGAAAGTTCTGTCATGTTAAAGAAAATATTTGAATTCATTTATAAAATATGTAGACTTTAATAATCCAATTATATATGCTTTCGTTATTTATTTAACTATTTGTCATCTTTCACCTGTAATTTCTGTTTGTACAAAGTTCTCGTCCTTGGGACAAAATAGTCAGTAACTGCCTTGAAATACTTTCAAAGACTTGGTTTTTCCCGTTAGATAATTTGCAGAGATCTGAACGGGTAACAATCAGATGGTCTGTCGAGGTGGTGTGGTGGTGACTGAGACTTCCCATCTAACGCATTCATTTTGTTGTGTCTAGTAGAATGCGGTCCATGACATTATCGTGGTGGAACACCTGGACACTAATGCTGGCCTTTTTCTTTGATAACATTCAATTATCCAGCTGATTGCGGTGCAAGATCCACTTTAATAGTTTTCCCTGTTTCTTCGTACTGGACGCTTTTGTCCCTACAAACAAAGCAATACTTTTCGTTGTGAATACTTTTTAGAACTGTTGATGATGTTCTGGTTTGCAGTAAGATTTTTCTGTATTATCTTAAGAATCCACTTTTCATCTTCAGTAACCAGCTTGTCCAAAACGGCTCCGGTGTCTAATCAGATAGTGAACACATTCCCCTAACACGCGATCAGACAAATTCTTTTCCTTTAGTGTGTGGATCAAACACTTGCTGCCCTGAAGCCAAAGAGATCTAATGTGATCTCCAACAATTTGTATGATAAATCAAACTATTACCGCGAATTTCTCAACTTGTTAAAGTGGATTTTCAACATGGTTACAAAAACATCAATATCAGTTGGCGTCCAGATCGTCACTTTTGGAGGCTCAGTACGGGACAAAATTTTAAACCATCTTTGACAAGAGGCTGACATTTCTATATCTTTTCCAAACCACAAATTTTACATGCAACCGATACGTTGCTTCCTTTTGAATTCATACAAAATGCAGTGTCGTAAATGCACTTTATCTACTGACCTGTTTTTCACTTTAATATCACAAGTAAGTGATGAACTAAAAATGACTCCTTTTATTATACAGCAGCAAAAGAACAAAAATCGAATGACTCACTAGCCCAGATGTTTTTATTGTACAAAATAACCACTATTTAAAATACGACAGAACTTTCCCTTTATCCCAATAATAACAGTAACTTCTGAAATCATAGCAATTCTCCTCATGGAGGAATAATTTATTTCAGAAGGATATTATGTTAATAGTTAATTAACTTATTTTGATACCCAAGCTTCTTTGTATTGTTGTGAGCCATCAGGATGCAATAATAATGAAGAAAGTAATTAATTTGTTGCTAAATAGAGTGATCGTTATGTGAGGATCAGTCGAAAGTTAGTTGCACTACTTGAAAACAAAACAGGTGAGGGTACAATAGGAATTTATTTGTATCTTAAGTTTATTCAAATATATTTTTGACCTACTTCTTCCGTTATTTGTACATTTGCTGAGGCGTGGTACAGTTTACAAAATCTGCAAGAAATCCCATCCAATGCTTGATAACCATTCTTGAGTTGCAGCATCCACCTCGTCTCGAGGTGGTATGTCTTTAATTCTTCATGGGGCTTAAAGCAGTCGTGATAAAGGTCTTGGCTTTGTGAGGTGTGATCCCACCACTTACCACCTAAACTTTCAGAAGTCACATTTGTTTTATTTAGAGTCTTTGTTTCTTGAGCACAATGCCTTTTAGTCTATTTACCTGGCCATCAATTTTAGTGATTGTCGCAATCGTTTTAGAGTTTCACTACTTAAGAGGTGCTGGTGGCACCCTTCATTTATGGTCTGTGCACCACACCTTCTTTGTCGAAAAATAAAGATCAGCTTCACCTTTCCTGGGTGGAATAGATCGACACTTTGTTCAAGTCGATGAATGTTTTCTACTTGGGGGTACAGTTCCATTTCCAATGAAAAGTGAATCAAGTCTCATCTCAGTCACAATTATGCCATATCATTTCATTCCTTTGTTAGAAATGGTATTTCCAAACATTCCTTGTTCCTCAATAGATGAAGCACCATCTATAGCACAAACTGTAAATTGAAGGCGACTGGTAATATTTTGTTCACATTTATAGAAATATCCAGTTCATTTGTTATTTGTCTGTGTGCATATATTTATAGAAGACGATCCATTCCACGCGAGCAACATTTCTGAATTTATGCAGTTGATTGTGAGTTTCCCTCAGTATCTACAAATGTGCCCGTCCGTTCTAACATGCTGCTCCCTTTGCGATAACCTGATGTGACAATGCATTTTCACCATTCACTTCAACAACTGCAATAAGTGCAGTTACCTTGCCATCTCAAAAATGAATCACTGCTCGTATTTCAATTTGGTTGTAATTGCAGCTGTCAGACAACTCAATTAAAAACAATTATAAAGTAGCTTCAAAGGTTTAAGTTAAGTAAGCTCAGTGAGAATACAATTTATTAATATAGATGGTCTAAATAATTGTATTTCAGAATGTGATCATTAATTGAGTACTTGCAGGGAAATCAATAAAGGGTCATATATTAGGTTGTACTAATGACGTTAATTTACGGAACACTGATTTTTATTCGATTATTTATTTTAATAATTTTTAACTTCAATTTTATTTCTTTTGTTTGTTAAAATATTTTTGTGATTTAATATTGTAAGTTCAAAACGGAATAGTGCCTGTCTCTGTACTATCAAGGAACATATATTTTGACACCATGCACCAAAGTCTTTAGAATTTAGCTTAAGTTTGGAGGAGATATAGAGGCGAAAGGCGATATCATTATACCTGGGAAGTTATGCACACAACAGTCATGTAGGCCAGAATTTATCAGATGACTGAAGAAAACAGCAAAAATAAGGGTATCAAAAGCATTTATTCACAGCAATTTCTACCCGTTATAAAATAAACATCGCCATTGCATCGACAACCTGTTCTAGAAAATGACTGGCATTTCTCGGATATGAGATAACTGATATACCACGCGCCTGTCATGCCCCAGCAACGACTGCATCTCGTACCCATATATTCATTCCAGGTAAAGAAATCCATTGGAGATAATATACAGGAGAATGGGAACAAAATGTCAGTCTACACCGCAATGCATCACATCAAATTTCTTATGCAGTAACCACGTTATTTGCATGATGTGCAGAACATCGTCATGCTGGAACATCATTTGCCGAATACCAAAGATAACCTCACTCAGATAATTCAGTATGCATTTTCAAGAGATGTTTAGTATTACACGGCGTTAAAGGTGGATAATAAATACAATTTCCATCAAACAAACATTAATGATCAACCACACATTGTACGAAAGCCGAAAACTCTGGCCCACCATGTTTCTCTTACCTGGTGTGAAAAGCCATTGCAGTGCTTGCTGAGAACATCTTTCACAAGTGAAGGTCTCATCATAAAAGGACATACGCTAGAAAATTTACCAACTTTGACACTACTTTGCAAAGAATACTGATAAAACGTTAAGGATAGCCGTCTGACTGAGCTACACTGTTTGCATGAAAGGATGCAAATGTTATTCACTATCTGCACCACTGCTGAGTACAAAACACTTGGCAATATCATGTTCTGGAACTTAATTGCTTTTCTACATACATAGCTTCTTCTTCGAACTATCATCCTATCAGAGGGTTATTAACAAATAGTTGAGTTCGTGGTTGTTAAAGAATACATGCAAATGTTTGATGTTGTGGTATGCATGGTTGGAACAGTGTTGGCAGATATTTGCACAGTTTAAGACCCCATTTCGTTGATGAATCTGTGAGATTAAACTACTAACTGCTAATTCATTGAAAGAATTAGAAGATATGGAAATGTGGTTCTAGAAGGATCTGATACTCATAGTCCACATGTTATTTATATTACACTTGTCACATAACTTTGCTCGTTTCAGAAGTCGTAGACGCACACCACTCTCTTCAATCTCATGATTTAGTCTCTTCCTTTGCTATTTTCCCGCCGCTCCATTAAATTGGAAATGATCCAGCTCTGACGTGCATCCAGGTGGCCTGCTCTTTCTCCCCCTCACCGTTTTCAAACATCACGTTATAGAAGATGAATAATTAAAAATTATAGCTTATCCAACACCTTAACACTTCTCGATTTGAAATAGTATGTTTGACCTTGAATATCTTGTGTTCGGAGGTGTAAGTGGGTGTATGTTGGAAATGATGATTACTTGTTGTAATTGTTTATAGAATAAATGAGTGTGAGGCTTGTTGCCTTGGACTTTGTTGGTCTATAGCATACAAGTAACGTCAGGAATAACAATTTTCTTCACTGGCGCGCCAGGAATTGCCTAATTTGAAATGGAGGCCAAATGCTCTCAGTGAGTATGCCATCGTCAAGTGGAGAGTGCCTGAACATGCAGCCCGCATTTGAAATATAATATTTCAAATTTAAAACATACAAATAAATGCAATTACATAATGAAAATTAGAAGGTTGACACAAACAGTAAATAGAGTCTACTAAAATAAACATACAAAATAAACAAATAACTATGATAACATAAAATGTACAATTAATATAAATATGAGAATAAAAGCTAATTATTTGAAATTTGTAATTATCAATGTTTGGTAGAATACTTATTTGGAAATGGCTCTTCTATAAATACCAGCGTTACGTATGTCAAAACTCTGACATTTCCGTCAGGTTCTGGGCATGACTTTAATAGTTCGACCCATAGACCTAGTACAGGTAGGAATCTGGGTGTCCTTTAATGGGACTAACATACCTGGATTATGTTTTCTTTTAGCAACCATTTTGAACGTTGTTGCAGATGGCCAAATAGCTGGGTTTTGGGATTATTTGCCATCCTGGTAGAATGGTACTGTCTGTTGGGTGGATTCTGGGATAGATTTGGTTGGCTAATTAGAAAATGTCAGGAGTTAATACTTGGAAGTCATCAATCGTTGGATAAGGGTGAGTGTGGACGGAAATTGAGAATGCCCTCAATTTGTATATGATGGCAGTAGAAATTCCTCAGGGTTAGCCTTGTGAGCTATCACTATCTTGGGTGAGTCGCTTTTTCACTCACGTTTGAATACCTGGTGGGTGCTCAGGAGGCAAAATTTCCACTGATGCCTTCTGAGCTAATGAATGCTCTTCACTTTTCAACATTGGTTGTAACTGTTTGAGCTTTCTCACAGGGCTCCAGTAAAATTTAGCGTTGTCGATAAAATGATTGAACTTTACCATGATGCGTTTTTATGGTGGCGATTAGAGCCTCTGAAGTTAAATCTGAAACAAATTCCATGTGAACATGTAGTGGGCATACATACGAATATAGTTACCATGAGGTGCCTTTCTTTGCCCTTTATATTTGATTTCAAAGGAAAGCATAGATCCAATCACCTGCCATTTGAGAATGCGAAACTAGGCGTTACTCTTTCTGATAGATCTCCCATAATTTGGGTTGCAATGACTGGTTTGCATTTGAGAAGCATTCTACTCATTCGTGAACTATCTTTCTAGCTGTAATTCTGCCATCGAGTGGCAATATTTTGTGAACAGTGTTTAAAGTGAGCTTGAGGGACCTACATGAAAATCTCTTTGTGATGGTACAGAAATATGAGATGAACCACTTTATTTCCCTCAGGTAGGATGATTGCGAAGTTTTGGTGAAATTGACTTTGGAGAATGTGAAATTCTGCCACCAACTCTGTTAATCCATCAGTGGGTCTATAAGGGATTTAGAAATTTAAGTTGGCAGGAGAAACTGGGGATCATTCTTAGACGCTTGTCTCCGCCTTGTCACTTTTACCAGTAGGCTTTTACAGTTGCTTCTAAATCAAAAATAAAACCTAGAATTCTATTTAGTTTATGAGGATTGTGTGATATCAATCCAAGTATCTAAAAGTTAGGATCATTGTTTGACTTTACAGTCACTTTATAAAAGGGGTTTGTCTAGATAGAGTTTATCATTGAGCTACTAGAGTTGGAGAGTTTGAGTATCAAATAATTTATCCTGGAAAGATCTGGTCCTTTCCACAAAGTTTGGAGAGCTGAGGCTTTTCCTCTAAACCTCTGGAAAGTAGATCCTTGGGGTTTGGATTTCGAAGATACGTGTTTTGGTGAAAGTCTTTGGATAGTTCTTGGTGGACCACTCTGGCTAAAGTTTTAAGTAAATGATACGGGTGATCCACGACAAAGGGGTGAAGAGTCAGTGAAAGCTGAATGGAGTCAGTATTTAGCTTCCCAGCTCTTATGACTTTGTTTACAAGCTGTGTTAACAAAGACATGCAGATAATTCAGTCAGACACTGTCGTGGCTTTATTGGAACTACTCGCGATTTACAGCTGTGGCTGATGATGTCACTGGATATGGATACACTTTTGGAGGAATATCACTGCTCTGAATGCCTTAGAAAGCATCGGAGAAACCGCACAAACAGTGGATGCCTTGCAATGTTATGCAAAATGGAATCTAGGGATCTTAATTAACTCTAGATTTGGTAGGATGTGATAAAGTTTTCACTTTGCTCTGCAATGTCTGGAGGTAATGTGCCAATCAGTCTTTAACAGCCACAATTGTTGCATAAATATCTTTATCTTGATAAATAGTAAAGAAGACCTGTGGTCGTAATACGCGTGATATCTAGAACATCTCTCTTCATTGACTGTTATTAGTGTTCTAGTGACTTTGTAGTAGGAAGTATCTGTAGAACTACCCCACAACATACCTCAGGAGATCTTTACAGTTACCTCTTCTAGTTCTTATCCAGTGGGAACGTTTGGGGTTCATGGGTTGGAGTCTACTACAGCACCATTTGTGCGAGTGCATGCCTCCCTTTTGTTGGAGCTGGGAAAGTTCAGTTTAGTGTTTCAAATTCCAGCAATACGTAACCTCCTGCATGTTGAATTGCATTGTCTCGAAGAAAAACAATTTTTTAGCTGAGAATGTCCCACCTTTTGTTTTGGATTGCATGACGCAATTTAGTTAAGGTGTCATAATATATTTCAGAATTCATTGCGAGAGCACAGAGGTCATGGTCACGAACTCAAGCCCAGAGTTCTTTCTGTAGAATCGTGGGTTCGAGTCCGCATGCCGCAAAATCACTTCGCGTAGCTGGGTTAAATATGTTCAAGGTTCCAAGTCCTTCCGTCGATGTTGTAAAAAAACTGAGAGATGGAGGTACCTTCTCACTTGTCCTCGTCGACCGAGGTTCAGAATTACTAGATCCGTCGACAATAGCCCTCGTGTTACTTCTCAATGCGACGTTAATAAATAATCATAATGACGAGAGATGTATTATCTTTCACAATTAAATCCATTTTGTTTTTAACACTTGATTTCAAAAAGTCTTAATTATTATGATGTTTTTTTAATTTATTTATAATTGCGTGTTTTGTAATATCTATTATTTTGAAATATTTAATTTTTAATTTTTAATGAGTGTTGTTACTTTTAAGAACTCAAAATACAGGAAAAAGATTGTGTACTTATGGTTTTGATCAAATAATATCTCAACATCAAATGGGTAGCATAAATTAAGTGTAGCTGTAAGCTGGTTATAATCGTGAATTATTTTACTTATATTTTCGCATAAGTATTTTTATTTAAAAAGTTTTCAGTTGGAGTTCATTCAATTTTTCTTATAAATAGTCTAGAGTTAATTTAATCAAAAATTTCAAACAGTATTTTTTAAAAAGTGTTGATATGAAACTGTATTCGATATTTTGGTATAAGTATATAAAAATAAATATGTAAAAGTAAAAATCAAAATCAGAGATTTAAGAATTTTAAAAAAATTATTAGACATTTTATGTATAATTTTCATTATACATTTATATCATTACAATTATGTATAATTTTCATTATTCATCATTATACATTTTTTGTAATATTTTCAGATTCATGCTGTTCATCCATTTCGTTTAAAAAGATTTTTTATTCAAAATACATCAGCAAATTCATGTTAAATAGAATTTATTTAAATAATAGTGTAATATTTTGTATGGTTCCCAAAACGGAAAGAAAAAAAAATCGACCAATCAAGTGGATTCCTTTCATTGCGGGAACAGTTAAGACAGCGGTGGCTAACTTATTTCCAGCCTAGAGCCAATTTCTGACAAGTCAAGCGGGGCGCACTACACTAGTACGTAGTTACGCAGGTAGTTTATCCACCCCCTCCTCATTTTTCCCCCTTAATTGTATTTTCCTAACGGAAGAACTGTTTATAGTGATTCGTATCATATTTCTCATATTATTCATAGTGACGTTTTATGTTAAATAACTTCGGTACACTAATATAATTATTGCACATCAAGCAGATTATTCTACCGTTTATGTCCCAGTTTCAATTCCGTTTAGTTTTACTACCACCTAGTTTCGATCGAAACAAGTGACGTAGAAATAATATTATTAATATTCGAATCCTGACATAAATATTTTTTTTTTCGCTTTGAAAACAAACAGTAGTATTTGAAATTAATATGAATGAAATATTAATTGAATTAGGAGAACCTTTACCCCCATATGAAAATTTCTCGCTACACCCCTGCTAGAGACTTGTTGAATGCAAGGGCTTAAAATAAATGAAACAATGATCGTGAATGCAAAATTATAAAATTTTTCTATAAAAATTAATATTTTTTTCTTGTGAATTAACTTATAAGACACAGAATAACTGCCCAAATTAAGAATCTTTTCGTAAACTTATTTTTCTCGTTTGCTGAAAGTAGAATATTTAATGCTAAGCGCATTTAACAAAGAAGTAAAAGCAAGGTTGGTATTATGATTGATCGCTAAAATATTCGTTGCCGTAAGGAAAAGGTTCAACAATGCTATACAACTAATAACAGTTCATTAGTGAATGCAGTGGCTCGTTATTAATCAGTTTGAATAATTAAGAATTTTGAAAAATAAGCTAATAAATGTTTAGTAAAACTTTTGGTGCATGGTGTTATTAGTTGTTGACCTCATGTGGTCTGCAAGTTTGACGTGCTTCGTCTAAAGCCGGCTTTTCCAATCCAAATCCACTTATATATATATATATATATATATATATGTATGTGTGTGTGTGTGTGTGTGTGTGTGTGTGTGTACACCCATGTTCTCCAGTCATCATAAAATTGGCTGTGGTCGCCGCATGCTTCTTTCCACTTTTGTAGCGAAATCAGAAGAGGAAGAAACTTTCTCTAAATGCAAGAATTATTCAGATCACATGAAATTGGATTTAGGGATCTTTAGGTATTTTATCTGGGATCGATACGTCTCGTTGGGAAGATTCTAAGTCATGTGGATTTATGATCGCGTGATTACATATGTTGGAAGATCAAGAGGAATTCTATTAGGAATCATATGAACTTCCCCCTATGGCAGTTAAAATATAGGAAATTAATTAAATCAAAATGAAATATATATACACTAACACTGCTTTCGTCTTTAGAGTCGCATTTAGTGACTCGTCCTACTAACCCCATCAGAGAAATCAAGAATATTCAGCAATAAATTAAGGGAAATTGTATTTTATTGAATTAAATGTATTTGCACGAAATATAATTTTAAAAATTGTCCTGAAGTTACAACACTTTCCTGATACTAAATTATTAGTGATCAAAAGGCATCGAGCTGTTATTCTGTCTAGAACCAAATGCTTTTGGAGCAAATATATTAGGCTTACTGTAGACAGACTGGCTTACTGGCTGCTGCTGTTTCGCATGATCTGAGTATTGCATTTCCTCGACGCTCTTAGTAATGCACACCCGCGTTCTTAAATAGGTTTGATGATTAGTCATACTTTGTGTATCACACACTCACACGGGATATCATAAATGACTCATAGAGAAATGCTCTTTGATATTTTTATGTATAATAAAAGTTAAAATTTTTGCTCGTATGACACATTTCCACGGGCCACAGGTTGACCAGGCTAGACCTAAATTGTTCATTTCTTTTAAGGTTCATCATATCGTTTTAAAAGATTTTTATTCTAAATACATCGTCAAATTAATGTTAAATAAAACTTAAAGAAGTGACCGTGGACTATTTTATTGAAATCTGCAAAAAAGAGGATAAAAAAATGTCAGCGAATCGAACGGATTTCTTTCATTGTGTGAACATCTAAGGGGAGGACCGAAAGTATCGTATCATCCTGAATCATAGAAAAAATGTTTCAAATGTCATTCACTTTATTTCAAT
The DNA here is from genome assembly GCA_019974015.1 of Nephila pilipes. NCBI lineage: Eukaryota > Metazoa > Arthropoda > Arachnida > Araneae > Nephilidae > Nephila > Nephila pilipes. Next base: position 56,623 of record BMAW01068904.1, on the reverse strand, counting down.
GTAAGTTCGAACAATAATCGGAACATCTGGTAGAGTTATGATCTCATACTTACTATTATTTTGAAAAAATTCGAGCGAAACCCAAACCTTTATTCAAACACTTGATAACGCTGACATCGATAATACAGATGTTACACTGAAACAAAATCTACAGTTTAGTGATAACTTTATTTCAGATGACAGGTTGTTATATAATATGCGCCTTGACTGTAAAAACAAACAGGGCGGAATAAAAAAAAACTGTCACTTTGCTTATCCGTGCTCTTAAAGATATGAAATAATGAATGTACTATTATGATAAATATGCGAAGGTTTTTTTCATTCCTTTTTGAAATAATCAATGAATAATAAAAGTACTTCCGAAACTCATTTACAAAATGAAAGTACGAGCAGTAAGGCTTTCCAATAATTGGAATGGTCATTCTGAAATGGGATCACCTCCCCTTTTACAAATTTTACTGGAAAAGCAAAATAATAATAATAAATAAATAAAAATAATAAAAATTAAAAAATAACAAAAATCTCTATGCAAACTTTTGCGAGGAACAGATTTAGCCCCCCCCTCCCCAAGGTGCGCTTTTTTTTAAATAATTATTATTAAGTTACTCAATTAAATATAAGAATTAAAAAAACGATGAAATATCGAGAAATTGATAAAAGTAAACTTTTCCGATATTAAAATTAAAGCAAACGATAAATTATTAAATTGATTATATTTAAGCTACATGTAATTAAAATTAAAGCAAACGAGAACTTATTAAATTTAATATTTTAGCAGCTAAATGTAATGAAAATTAAAGGGAATCATAAATTATTAAATTGAAATATATTTAAGCTGAATGTAATTAAGATATAAGCAAACAAAAAAAAGTGATCTTTTCGCCAAAATTTATCCATTTAAAATAATAGCTCCTTGGTTAGAGAAAAAAATTCTAAATAATTCGGAAGTTCTATGCAAAGTTTTGCAAAGGAAAGATTTAGCCACCCAAGGTGCGATTTTCTTATAATTACTATTAAATTACTCAGTTAAATATATAAGAATTAATGTAAACGATGAAATATCGAGAAATTGTTTATAGTAAACTTTTCCGATAATAAAATTAAAGCAAATGATAATTTATTAAATTGAATGTTTTTAAGCTACATGTAATTAAATTTGAAGCAAAAAATAAAAAATTGAAAAGTGATTTGGTACGACAAAATTGTTCCACCTAAAACCCTAAAACAATTGGGGGGTAAAAAAAATCCTTCCAGAATTTTTCTGGATAACTTCAATTGGTAGTTTTCTAACATATGATGTAAAAATGCCTACATATAGTATATTTCCGCAGATAAGACGAGGTATGAATTTTCATCAACGTTGTATACTTTTAGAATATATCTATACTTTAAGACGACACCCAAACTATCAACGGTCTATGGAATTTGTTAAGATTATTGAACATCATCTAGAACGAATTTTATTTTCTTGCATCTGGCAGCATTGCCTATAGAAGCACGAGCCTAATCACAAATTCACATGCACCTATTATAAACTCTAACAAATCCTTCCAAAAATGCAGGATTTCTAATGCTGTGGATAGTACTGAGGATGATTTGTAATGGCATACTGATGACGAAGCAGGAATCGACTCTCTAGGTACAGAATGGGACCAGTATGACAAGCTTCTCTACAACAAAAGCGAGGATATACTTTAGAAGTTTGATGAAGAATGTAAGGATTTTGCAGGATTGAAGAGTGTTTTATTTTATAAGGGTTTTAATTTATATAAATTTTAGTCTGATTTTTTCTTGTTGTGACTGTCTTTAGACGATCTCGGATTTGGGGGCATTTTTATGATTCAAATATCGTCTTATCTGTGGAAATATACAGTAATTGTTTATGGTCCAACATGATGCCGAGGAAACATATTTGTCCTATGCGGAGATGACTCGTTTTCAAAATGTGAACCTGGATTTATAAAATATCAAACTCACTTTAAATTACTCAGGTATATATTTTTCCGAAATTCATGATCGGAAACTAATATCACTGCAAAACCATGCTGGATGTACGAATTATGTACAAGATAAGTGAAAAAGAAAGTTACAGTTGTTCAAGCACTTTATCCGTTGTAGTTACAGGTCACCCGTTTATCATTTAATTATAGAAGTCTTTATAACTGACTAGTATATAACAGTAGAGCAACCCCGACGGTCTGCATTTGATGGCCTATATTGAATACAGAGAGGCCATAATAAGTAGTAGAGCATGCATTGAGGAGATGAAAACCTGATTTTGAAGATATCCATTTGAAAATGAACATCGAAATGAAATCCTTCTAGAAGTACTTTAACGGATGAAATGCGTCCCGTTTTTGTAAGGAATGCATGAGTCGACGCTAAAAGACTGCTTGCCACGGTAGCCTAATGGTCATGGTCACGGGCTCGCAGCCGGACTTTTTCTTCAAGTTGTGGGTTCTAGCCCTGATGCCACTAAAGACTGGCCTTGTAGCTGGGGCTGAAGCAAGTTAAATCTGTCGAGACTCAAAGTCCTCCCGTTGACATGGGGGGGGGGGGTAGAGATGGAGATGCCAGCTCAGGTGTCGTCCTCGTTACTTGACTGTGGTTCAAAATTACAAAGTCCGTCGCCAATAGCTCTCGTGTTGCTTCTAGTGCGATGTTTATAAGAAAACAATCATAATCGCTAAAGGACTGCGAAACCAACAAAAAGTGAATTTGGGGAAGAAATTGGAGATGACCTCTTTTCAAAATGACCAATTCAATAAAATGTTTTTAAAAAATTGAATGAAGAAAAACTTATTTTTCTTAAAAATTTTAAAGAATTCTTCAAATATGCAGTCATTGGAAATTCTACCTTTATTCATATTTATTGCGATTGTTATTTGTGTTGTCATTGGGATGGTTGCATAAAATTCAAAATCTTTTAGAGTCTACCTATAAATTTATTTTAGTTTAAAGAATGAAAAAAAAAATTATACGGTTGAATACGTGATTGCATAAAACAGTAATGCGAGGAAGGAGAAAAACATTTTACATTATCGCAATTACTTTTCCTCATTTATTTTTGCTTTATTTTTCTCAATAAATTATAAAGGGTTGGTAGGTTTGCTTAATTTTTTTCTCCTAGAAATTAATAACAATGAGCTTGATATTACCTAAAACAGATGTCTGAATTTTGAAAATAACAAAATACGTATCAGAACTTTCATCTCTCAAATGTAATTATCAAATCTACTGCGTAATTTCACGCTGTTTTAATAAATATAATTTGAATCAGTTTTATGGTGTTTATTCGGTGAATTTAATAAACAGTTAAAATATAGGTCACACATGAAAATTAAATTATTATTTGGATTTTTTATCATAAATGTTTTGAATTCCATTACAGTCAATATTTAATTTTAATTTATAATATTATATATATAATTAATTTCATTATTAATTAAAGCAATATCTGATAAATTTTAATAATTCTTACTCTATATAGGAATCAAAATTGCAATTTACTATAGTTGATCTATATTTTGTAACAAAATACATCATGATGCCGAATAATTAATTGTATAACTGAATACGATTCCTATTAAAATATTTTAGCTTTTGGTTAATGAACTAAAAATGGAATTTCTCTGAACTGAAATTCATCATCGTCCTTCTTTCAATATGTACGCCACGGCTATAATCACCACATTAAAGTGATTTACTGCGTTACCCGGACCATTCGTGGCAATTTTTCGTAGGTGGCATAAGGGCAATATATCAAAATTATTGAAAGCAACATATGAGTTTATATTTTAAAAGAAAATGTTTCAGTTATCTTCGGAACAAAAGTTTCTTTTAGATGTATTAATTTGTGTCAATTTATATTCGAAGTTCGCTGGTCTTGCCCTTGTGTTGCTTCTCAGTGTGACGTTAATAGATGATCACAATAACAAAAAGACATTAATTACAAGTTGAGGCTCATCAGTCAAACAATATTTTAGAAATGACCATAATAGCAGTTGTAGAGTAATCGGTCTGTGAATCGTCATTGTCTTTCTTGGTGCCTTAGGCAATGTGAAACGAATTCCCTATCGGGTCAGTTATCATGTGCTTTTTAACTTATGTTATCATTGTTGCAGATAAACGCTGATAGTGCTATTACGAGTTAAAGATGAAAATTAGGAGTCCTTAACCAAAATAAAAAGAGGGTCGCATCCGAGAGCTCGGAGAAGTAAGTAAAATTGATAAATTTTGAATGAAGTTTAATTAAATTTCGCATTTCCTTCCCTTGAAGATGCATATAGTAAACTGCGATGTTGTCAATGTTGCATATGTGATTAAGAACACCAGATGAATGTTGAAGGTTTTCTGGATTAGCAAAAGTATGAATGTGTGTGTGCGTAGGAATAGGGAGCGTATCATAAAGACGGAAAGATCCAGAAATTAGGTACTATGGGTGATGATCAAGTGCATCTCGAAGTGGTTGTTTTCGATATTAACTTTAGATTTTTTTTAAAAATTCAGTCACGAAGGATATGTTTAGTATACTTATAGCCTATATCTTAAACAAAACGTATGACTCCTGTGGCATCTGAGGGATCGAAACCTTTTTTAAAGAAGGCTTTGTTTTGCCATGTCAACAAATTAGCCGATTTATGCCGACTTTTCGAAAATAATGCTGAAAAGCTTTAACTTGAGTATTTCAATTGGTTCAATTCGCAAATATATACAGTGGCACAAACAATTGAGGATACACCTTACTTTTACTTGATAAATCCAACTTTCAATCAAAATAACACCTTAACCAGAAGTGCAAACGAATTTTTATTCTTAGACATAACAAAAGGTTTAATTAACAGTAAAAATAAAGAAAAATCAACGACAAAATTCTAAAATAAAACTTTTTAGAGGCATTTCAAATAAACATAAGCAGATTTTTACCTCAAAAAATTGAGGATACACAAATGAAATTTTTGTTTAACTACTAATTTTTGATTTCTTTTTGCTTGCTACTAATAATCTAAGTTTGGGAAATTTTATCCTAAACTTTTTCAACTGTTATTTCTGTCTTTTGAAGTTGGTTATGAGAATATAAAGCTGTAATTTTAAATGGAAAATGGCTCCTCAGAAAGAGACTAGTATTGATGTAAGAAAATTTATATTAAGGTTATTTAAGAAGGGGAAAATCTTATCGTGAAATAGCTGAAATTGTCGGTAGAAGTCACTCATGTGTCCAGAAAATCATTGGAAAATTTAAACGCGATGGATTAATTCAAAATAAGAGTGGAAGAGGAAGGAAAAGTATTCTGAGTGATGTAGCTAAAAGGAAAATTTTAAAAGATATCAAGATTAATCCTAAACTGAGTGTAGTCAAACTAGCTGCAGAAACTTCTCGAATAATCTGCAGAAGTGTAAGTGCTGAAACTGTGAGAAATGTGATTAGACATGCTGGATATAGCAGTCGAGTAGCTAGAAAGAAACCTTTCATAAGCTTACAAAATCAGAAAAAGCGTTTGGAGTTTGCAAAAACTCATCAGTTGAAGACAGAAAACTTTTGGAAGAAAGTTATATTTAGTGATGAAAGTAAATTCAACATTTTTGGAAGCGATGGTCGTCACACCGTTTGGAGAAAGCCGAACACCGCTTTGGATCCAAAAAATTTACGTCCTACAGTTAAACATGGTGGTGGCTCCGTCATGGTTTGGGGTTGTATGGCTGCAAATGGGGTAGGAAATTTAGTTTTTATAGATGGTATAATGGATCATAAGCTTTATATAGACATACTCCGCAACAATCTTAAAGAAAGTGCACAAAAATTGGGTTTAGATGGAAATTTTATATTTCAGCACGACAACGACCCCAAACACACGGCACGTAATGTCAAAATGTGGTGTCTTTTTCATTGTAAACAGCAATTGCACACACCGCCTCAGTCCCCTGACATCAATGTCATAGAAAATTTGTGGGCCACACTAGAAACAGCGGTCCAAAAACACCAGATTAGAAACAAAGCCCATTTAAAGCAAGCGTTACAAGAAGAATGGGATAAAATATCTCCAGATACCACTAAAAAATTGGTCGAATCGGTACCACGACATTTGGAGGACATTATAAAAGCCAAAGGACATGCAACAAAATACTGATACTGTCTATGCATGTAATATATCGAAAAAGTTTCATTGGTGTATCCTTAATTTTTTGAGGTAAATATCTGCCTATGTTTTATGCCTATGCTATGTATGGTCCGGAACTCAAGGGGGGCCTTTTCTTCCCGAAAAATAAGAATTTCAAAAAAAGTGAAAAAAAACATCAAAGTCCCCGAAATGGGGTGCCTATCGATGCGAAAATAAGTCCCGCAAAGGGCGAAATTTTTTCAAAGTCCAAAAAGTGGTGAAAAAGTTTCAAAGTCCCGAAAAATTTCAAAAGTCTCAAATATTTTCAAAGTCCTTAAATCTTTTGTTAATGTATAAATCCTTTGTCTAGACGAAAGTCCCCCCCCCCCAAGTTCCAAAAAATTTCAAAGTCCTTACATCCTTTACGAAATAAATCCTTTGTGGAGGCAAAAGTTTTTTCCAAGTCCAAAAAATTTTCTAAGTCCTTACATCCGTTGGACTTTGCCAAAAAAGGGTCGAAAATGAACCGGAAGTAGGCTTAGAGAGATGCCGTCCAAAGTGCAACGTCACCTTACGGCGACTCAAGTTTACTACTCGACGTGGTAGGCTTAGCCGCCTGAAACATGCCGCAGTCACCGTCGAGGGGGGGAGTTGTCCGTCTCCTTTCGCAACTCCATTTCCCTATATAGGGAACACCTCTCTCTCGAGTAGTCCAAAACGCGATTTCGTGTTTTGTGTTCAATCGTCGAGTGGAGGGTGTGCGTTGCGAGTGGGATCGCTTTTAACCCTTTTTAGGTTTTAGTTTGGCATTTTTAAGCGATTTCGATGCACTTTGGCTCCTGGCAGGCGGGACGCGGAGATTCGTCTCCGGATCGGTCCCAGACCAGTCGGTCGTCCGAAGGGGCTCTCGGACGATGTGTCGGGGGAGTGTCGGGTGTGGGTCGGACTCACGCGACGCTCCCCATCCAGGGGGGAGTGTCGGGTGTGGGTCGGACCCACGGGAGGCGGAGGATCGCCGGCGCTCTCCGTAACTCACCCGGGGACGCGCTGCGGTCGTCTGAAGACAGCGGGTTGGCCGGCGGCCATTAAAGCACCTGCCGAAGACGTCCGGGGCCCTTTCCACAGCACACGTGGTCCGAAGACGGCGGGTCGGTCGCTCTGACCGTAAAACGAACTTGCCCAGGACCGCGCGGCTCTCGCGGCCGCGTCGGTTCCCCTCTCGTTGGGTTCCGGTCCCGATACGGCGGGTCGATTCCTAACGGACGTAAAGGAACCTGCCTAGGACAACGCGGCTCGATCCGCGTCGGGTCCCGGTTCGCGGGGGCTCGTCTCTCTCTCCGTCCAGCGGGTCGGCGTGGATGCACGCCGTTAAAGGAACCCGACTGTCGATGGTGCGGACTCGTCCGCGTCGGGTCCCCGTTCGCGGGGGCTCTTTCCAACCCGTCTCTGCCCTGGCGGCCGCCGCCACGATCGAAGTGTCGTGGTCGGACGCGCCGTGTGTGTCGATCGAGTCGTTTAGAAGGGGGCGGTTAGTCACTAACCGCCCATCTCGATACCGTACGAACGACTTCCCCTTCGGGAAACGCCCGGGATTGTACCACTGCGGAAAATCCCGAAACGAGAAAGAAACACGGATCAAATCGGAGAGAGAAGCGTTACCTCTTAAAAAAATTCCGGCGTCTCTGGAAATAAGACGAGGAAGAGATTCCTCGCAGTTTTTAGATTTGAAAGATAACTGGTTGATCCTGCCAGTAGTCATATGCTTGTCTCAAAGATTAAGCCATGCACGTGTAAGTACAAGCGATACCAGAAAGCGAAACTGCAAAAGGCTCATTAGATAAGTTACGGTCTCCTTGGCGGTTGAGATTACTTGGATAACTGTGATAATCCTAGAGCTAATACATGCACTGGAGCTCCGATCCCGCGAGGGAGACGAGAGCTTTTATTAGACCAAGACCAGCCGGCGTTCGCGCGGCAGCGATTGGTGACTCTGTATAACCTAGGGCGGATCGCACGGGCTCGTCCCGGCGACGCGTCTTTCGAGTGTCTGCCTTATCAACTGTCGATGGTAGGTCATGCGCTTACCATGGTCGTGACGGGGAATCAGGGTTCGATTCCGGAGAGGGAGCTTGAGAAACGGCTACCTCATCCAAGGAAGGCAGCAGGCACGCAAATTACCCACTCCCGGCTCGGCGAGGTAGTGACGAAAAAGAACGATACGGGACTCTTTCGAGACCCCGTAATTGGAATGATCGCTATGTAAAAAGTGTTCGAAAGGAACGATTGGAGGGCAAGTCTGGTGTCAGCAGCTGCAATAACTCCAGCTCCGATAGCGTAAGCTAAATTTGTTGCGGATGAAAAGCTCGTAGTCGGATCTCAGCCCGGGACGGTGGGGAGCGTCAGACTTGGAGAATCGGAGGTATTGATCAATAGGAACAGACGGGGTCATTCGTACTGAGACGCTAGAGGTGAAATTCTTGGACCGTCGCAGGACGAACTACTGCGAAAGCATTTGCCAAGAATGTTTTCATTGATCAAGAACGAAAGTCAGAGGTTCGAAGGCGATACATACTGCTGTAGTTGTGACCGAAAACTATGCCAGCCAGCGATCCGGTGATGTTTGAGAAAGGACACGCCGGGCAGCTTCCGTGAAACCAGAGCCTTCTGGGTTCCGGGGAAAGTATGGTTGCAAAACTGAAACTTAAAGGAATTGATGAAAGGGTATTACCAGGGATAGATTCTGCTGCTCAATTTGATTCAACACGGGAAAACTCAACCGGTCCGGACACGGCAAGGATTGACAGATTAATGGCTCTTTCTTGATTCCGTGGGTGGTGGTGCATGGTCGTTTTTAGTTCGTGGGCATGACCTGTCTGGTTAATTCCAATAACGAGCGAGACTCTTGCCTGCTAAATAGGCTATTCCGTGATGTTTCACAGAAAGATAGTCTTCTTAGAGGAACAAGCGGTTTCGAGCCACACGAAAAAGAGCAAAAACAGGTCAGTGATGTCCGGGGCCGCACGCGCAATACGATGAAGGCGGCAGCGTGTGCTTTTTTTCCCTGGCCAAGAGGTCCGGGCAACCCGATGAAACGCCTTTGTGCTGGGGACTGTAACTGGCCCCTTGAACAAGGAATCCCTAGTTGGCTCGAGTCATTAACTCGTGCCGACTAAGTCCCTGCTCTTTTTACATATTGCCCATCGTTAATACCTATTGAGTGGTTCGGTGAGGTCTTCGAACCTGCGCCTGCGTTCCTTAATGGACACGAGGTGTCGGAAAGATGATCGAACTCGATCACTTAGAGGAATTACAAGTCGTAATAAGATTTCCGTAGGTGAACCTGCGGAAGGATCATTGCTTGAATATGCTTGTCTCCGGGGCCCGGGGTCTGCCCCGACGAGTTTCTTTGCTCGTCCCCCACCCTTCTCCCTGACGAGGTTTTCATGGCGCATTACGTTCCGTGCGTCTTTAGAGCGCACCGTACCTCCGATTAAGGGTTTAAGCTGGAATCGGAGGCGGAACGAGAGAGAGTGCCTCGAACCGAATCGAGGGTGGTTTCGAAAGACTCCACGTTGAGCGGAGCTCGCTCCGCGGGCGGAGGTGTTGGCTGCTCCGCCCCAGACGAGGCGAAGACCGAGTGGTGATGCATAGAAATGAGGCTCGAGAGAATGGTCCTGGGGTGGCTCCTTCGTGGCTCGGAGACCGGAGAAGTCTCTCCTGTGGAGGAGGTGGCGACCGATCTCGATGGTGCGGTTTGGCGGTGCTTCGAGAGGCGGAAATTATTATCGAGAGAGTTTATAAGTCGATAAAGAGTCTCGGGGTTCGGGCTCGGGAGGGTGAGGTGTCGGTGATCCATGTTTGCCTTGGTCGTCCGGTGCTTGGCTCGTTCGGTTCGTCTCTTCGGGGTCTAGCTAGCACCTAGCGTGCGCGGGAAGTCCGCTCGATCGGGGCATTTTCCTCAGAGGGTGTGAGGCTCGTCCTCGCGCGCCGTGGTTCTCTCTCGGTTCGCCCGCGAGTCGGGTTGCTTGGGAGTGCAGCCCTAAAATGGGTGGTAAGCTCCACCCAAGGCTAAATACGACCGTGAGACCGATACCAAACAAGTACCGTGAGGGAAAGTTGAAAAGAACTTTGAAGAGAGAGTTCAATAGAACGTGAAACTGCTCAGAGGGAAACGGGTGGGCCCTCGAAGTCCAGTGTCGGGGGCGTTCAGCCCTGGTGTCATCCGCCTCCGCCGTAGCGAGTGACGTCGGTGGAGCCTGAGCACTCACGTTGGGACCCGAAAGATGGTGAACTATGCCTAGACAGGGGAAACCTTGTTGGAAGTCCGAAGCGGTTCTGACGTGCAAATCGATCGTCTGATCCGTATATAGGGGCGAAAGACTAATCAAATAATCTAGTAGCTGGTTCCCTCCGAAGTTTCCCTCAGGATAGCTGGTGCTCGATCGAAATTCAATCACGATTGGTAAAGCGAATGATTAGAGGCCTTGGGGCCGAAGCGACCTCAACCTATTCTCATACTTTCAATGGTCGTAGAGTTCTCCTTTCTCGACTTTAAGGTTGGACGGTGGATGAGAGCCTAGAGGGCCATTTTTGGTAAGCAAAACTGGCGCTGTGGGATGAACCAAACGCCGGGTTAAGGCGCCCGATGCAGAGACGCTCATGAGACCCCATAAAAGGTGTTGGTTGCTCCAGACAGCAAGACTGTGGCCATGGAAGTCGACATCCGCTAAGGAGTGTGTAACAACTCCACTGTCAAAGCAACTAGCCCTGAAAATGGATGGCGCTCCAGCGTCGAGCCCATACCCGGTCGGCGCGGTAAATGATTTTTTTTATTACCGCGCTGAGTAGGAGGGTCGCGGCGGTGGAAGGGCGTGGCGCAAGCCTGCCTGGAGACCCCGCCAGTGCAGATCTTGGTGGTAGTTGCAAATGCTTAAGTGAGAACCTTGAGGACTGAAGTTGGAGAAGGGTTCCATGTCAACAGCGTTTGCGCATGGGTGAGTCGGTCCTTAGCCAACGGAGAGATCCGTGCTAGGCGAGACTTTACGAGTCACGCTATAGACGAAAGGTTATCGGGTTAAGATTCCCGAACCCGGACACGAAATAAATGAAACTTTGGTCTCTGGTGCGGTAACGCAAACGAACTCAGAGACGCCCGTGAAGGCACCAGGGAAGAGATTGTTTCTTTTCTTCGTAAGAGGTGCGAAGTCCCGTTCGTCGGGCTTTGTCTCCGAAGCCCTGTTTGCATACCGTTCGAACTGGGACTCGTTCCTGGACTGATATGTGCCTGCGGGGTGGAAATACGCAGTTTTTGTGCCGGACCTCTTTCTTAGGGAGCCGATACTTGACGACGGACGTTATGGGGCCGACTCAGAACTGGCACGGTCCCTGGGAATCCGACTGTCTAATTAAAACAGAGCATTGCGATGGTCTGTGAGAGATGTTGACGCAATGCGGTTTCTGCCCAGTGCTCTGAATGTCAAAGTGAAGAAATTCAATGAAGCTCGGATAAACGGCGGGAGTAACCATGACTCTTTTTTTTAAGGTAACCAAATGCTTCGTCATCTAATTAGTGATGTGCATGAAGTGATTAACGAGATTCCCAACTCGGGACTCCGGTCTAGAGATATGGAAAGAGAGATGGCATTCAAACTCCAAAGGTAGGCTCACGCACCAGATCCTGCCCAACCCGGTGTTACATCTCCGAGTCAGCGACAAGTTGATTGTTCAGTTAGTGACGGGCCGTGGCAGGTTTCCCTCATACCTCCAGAGGTTCGGAATCGAGGGGAAAGGTAGCTGGGAGTGTGGCGGAGACGAAATGTGCTTCACGGATTGTCCACGAACCAGGAGGTTGTCCTCTCAGCTAGACACAGAGCATGGGTTAGCCTCGTTGCTCAAGCCCAAAAACTTAGGTATCCTTCGGGATATTATGAAGTGAGTTGACTTCGGCCAACTCAAATAAGTGAAGTTCGCACCTCGGTGCGATAATTCTGTGATAGGGTGCGTTCCTTATTAGGTTCCTAATTTTGGAGCCGAAGAAGCCTTTTCGGTGATCTGAGCAGTTCTGAAGCAGACCCGACTGTGTCTCCCCCGTGCTCTGTATCCTGAGCCTCCTAGTTCGAATGAGGTGTGATGCGGTGGTGCCGAAACGTCCGTAGACGACTCACCTACTGGTCGGGGTGTCGTAAGTGCGAGAGCAGCCACCTTACTGCGATCCACTGAAACTCGTCCCTCGATCGGCAGGTTCGTCCACTGGGTTCTCTTTATTGGGGGCTGACAGGGCGGCCGGCTTCATTTTTTTAAAGTTTTTTTAAATCCTTTGTTTCGATTCAGATCCTTTGTGCGTATTAAAGTCCCAGAGGTTAGGTTTGGACTTTGAAAAAAATTCCACTTCGGTAGTTGTCTTAGATCAGAAGAATCTCGGAGGTTACGTTTCAGACTTAGAAGAAACAGGAGTTGGAAGGGATCCCGAGGGAGGAGGTTAGTATCGAAATGAATCCCAGAGGTTATATTTTGGATTTTGAAAAAAATCCCCCGCTTGCCAGTTGTTTTAGATCAGGTTAGATTTGGACTTTGAAGAAAAAAAAACGCGACTCCGTTTGCAAATTGCCAAGTCCCCAGAGGCGGTTCTGACTCAGTGTGGACTTGGAAAAAAATCAGCCCCGAACCAGGGTCGAAGAGCACTTCCGGTCGACGAGACTCCGGAAAGGTGGATTCGATATAATTTAAATTGAAATGTAATCCATTTTTATTTAAAACATAACTAAAGTAAGAGTCGTCGGTTCCAATCTTTGGGACCGGCGGCTCTTTTTTTTATGCCCCTCAGATCAGGAATCTTTTTGAATAATATGTATCTCAGGTGTGAGGAACCATCCAAAAAAATTAAGAAAAGATATTCCACTAGGTGTTCTTAAAAGAGACACGACACGACAGGTGAGGCGGAATCTTTTTTGATAATAATATCTCAGGTGATTTCATCTTTGAAAAATAAATAAATAAATAAATAAAAGTCCAATTTCAAATGGATACCACGTGAATAGAAACTTGCTCAAACTAACGAAGACTCCAGGTAACAACAGGAATCCACAACAATGAATTAAATTTCAAAATAATAATAAGATGAATAAGAGTCGTCGGTCCCAAAGATTGGGACTGGCGGCTCTTTTTCTTATGCCCCTTAGATCGGGTATCGTGCGGAATCTTGTGACGCCCGCCCGACCCGGGCGTCCTCTTGTGCCATCACTAGATTCAATTATTAAACACTACGACACAAATAATTACAGAATCACCAAAACAATTCTTCAACAAATTTATTAGTATATATTTACTATGACAGAAATGGCTATGCTCTCCAGGGTAAGCTTTCTAATACCTTAGTACAACCCACCAATAGTAATCTAATAGACTCTTACCACTAATCTTTAATCGACTGCATCTCAGACTCTGGAACAACTGTTGAAAACACCAGGCAATATCCTTCTACAGCAATCTTTGCTATTGTAAACTTTAATTCCTCCTTTCTCTTATCTAACACTTCAGCTTCACCTCACCTCACCTCACCTCACCTACAGCTTCTCTCTCAGATCCTCCTTCAGATACTCTACTCCTTCCGTCGGAGTTTATATAATTCTCAATTCAACCGCTTCATTGCATTCCTAACTGCTTTACATACTAACTTTACGTATCACGTTTCATTTTTGGTTGGGCAAAGGTTGTTTAGCGAAAGCAATCAATCTCAATTAAAAGTCCCCAAGGTTAGTGAAGAGAAACCGCGAATAGTCCAATGTCACAATCTTTTTCAATAATATTAATAATAATACTAATAATAAATATCTCAGGTGTGAGGAACCATCTTAAAAAAAAGTGACGACAGAAATTCCACTAAGTGTTCTTAAAATAAGAGAGACAATAAGAGTCGTCGGTTCCAATCTTTGGGACCGGCGACTTTTTTTATTTATGCCCCTTAGATCGGATATCGTGCGGAATCTTTTTCAATAATAATAATAATAATAATAAAAAGGTGAGGAACAATTTTTTAAAAAAAAAAAAAAAAGGTGAAACTCGAGGTGACGAGAGAAGTTATTCGGAATCTACAACCATTCGATCCCCCTCACGATAAAATCCTTTTGCATACATGTTCTCGAAAGGGACTTTTATTTTCTTTACGCCGAGTGAATTGCACAGAGAGGTAATAAAGTTCTCTCCCTCACTTCTTCTTCTTTATTTATTTTTTTATGCCCCCCCGGATGAGGCGAGATCTCTTTTAATAATAATATATATCAGATGACTGTATTAACTACAATGTGTCTCTGAAGAAAAAAAAATCCCATTTAAAACGGATAGAGACTTCCTCGAAATGACTCCCGGTGACAAGAGAAGCAGGTCGGAGTGATTTCCACTAGAGAGGAGATGTCTCGGAAAATATATATACATCGATACGAGTATATCTTAGTAAAACTTTTTTTAAATGCCCCCCAGCGAGGCGGGGTGAGGCCCACTCCGAAACGAGTCCAAAATCCATTTCTAAAAGACGGATTCCCCCCTCGAGGAAAGAACAGAAATATTAAAAACATTCTTATCCGCTCGCGCGACACTTCGTTTTCTGATCCACTCCCATTGGAACAGTGAACTCCCGTTTGGCCAGCCTCCGTTGCTTTTAAAATTCCCCCACGGGAAAGGAAAGGAAAAATTCGATGAGATTCCTCGCATCTATAATAAAAATAAAAAAAATTCTTATCAATTATTCGTTCAATCGTACCATTCGAAGTAAAAGAGTTGAAAGTTCTTAATTTTTTATTTATGCCTACCGGTGAGGCTTTTTTTTTAATAATAAGTACCTGACTCGTAGGGGGGGAAATACCTTCTCCTCCTCGTCGAATGTTTTGAAAGGAATTCGTCGTCTCCCGAAGAGAGGTGCCGCGAACCCGGGATACCCTATCGGAGTTGACGGGGAAGAAAAGACAGACAGAATGCTTTTAAATGAGAATTTCTACTCGAATCCAGCCCTTCTCACTGGACTAGATTATGCTATTCTATTCTAGAGAGAGTCGAAGTAGTGTGGGACACTTTTTTTAAGTCCTATTTTAAATAGCTTTTTAAAATTTCCCCAAGGAACGAAAGGTATTTAACAAATGAAAGAGTTATAGTAAGAAGAAAAAAAACCTTCTCTTTTATTCGATTCGAACGCGTGCCTTTTTTTTCCCCTTTATTATTACCATCGGATTGTCTCGAGTATGCCTACGTATCGAAAAAGTAACAAGAGTTGCTCGAATGAAAGAATGGCCTCACAGTAGTAAAAGAGTCTTTTAACAATAAGTATCCGAGGTGATGAAAAAGAACCTTATCGAAATTCTATTTCTATTAAAGAACCCCTATTTCATCCATCCATCGCCACGAGGACACTTTTCATCACGATAAACTTCCCGACGAAAACGACAGAAAAATACCTTTAGGGGGTGGTGATAAAGAAAGAAAAATATTCCCTTCCTCGTGGAAAAATTTCGAAACGAAAACGTCGTCTCCGGAAGGGAGGTGACGCGAGCCCGGGATACCCGGCCCTACCGGAAGTGCCGCGAGATAGGGAGGAAATTAAAAAAAACAAAAAACAGAAAGTCTTAGAATTTTTCTACCCGAATCCATCCCCTCCTCACCCATCAGACCATGATTGAGGAGAGAGAGAGAGTAACATCAGTGTGAGACACTTTAAAAAAAAAGGATAGATTCTCCATAGCTTTTTAAAATTTCCCCAAGGAACGAAAGGTATTTAACAAACGAAAGAGTAATAATAATAATAATAAATATAACCTTCTCTTCCATTCGATTCGAACGCGTGCCTTTTTTCCCCCTTTATTATTACCGTGGGATTGTCTCGAGTATTCCTATGTATCGAAAAGTAATAAGCTTGCTGGAATTCTAACGATAAGATTCGGAGAGCCTCACAGTAGTAAAAGTTCGCTGCCTATTCCATTTCCAGCTGGGTGCCGCGATATCCGGGATACCCCACCCACTACCCCACTCGAGGTGACACGCGCATTTCATTTGTAGCGTTCTCGAAAGAGAGAAAAAGTAAATAGACATGCGCACACGCACTCTCGAATCCATAATCCGATCCATCTTCCTACCGGAAGCGACTCTATTTAAAAAAGTTCCATTCTTACGAAATTCGAATTGAATTCCTATGAATCGAGGAATTCCTGCCCTCCCGAAGGAATGGCTTCCAAAAATCCTCGATCCGTCCGAAAGAAGCGACGCGAGGGTGGGGTGACGCGAGCCCGGGGTACCCTACTCGAGGTGACTGCCACGAGACGGGCAGGCAGGGAGGAAACAACAGAATCAGAATGAAAATTAGAATGATTCCTTCTACTCGACTCCTTCCACTAGAGAGAGTTTTAAGCATTTTTATTCTGTGACACTTTTTTTTACAACAAAAAAGAAACTTACCATTCCCTCCCTCTCGATAAACACACACACATTTAATTTGTAGTGTTCTGAAAAGAAAGAAAAAAATGTGACCTCAGGTGGGTTTTACACTCTCTCGAATAAATGAGTCTCCCCACCGGTAGTGACTCTGTGACCTATTTAAAAAAAAAAGGTTCTATTCTTCCGAATTTCGAATCCCATTCTTACGAATCCTCCCGAAGGCATTGCTTCTTCAAAATATCCTCAATCCATCCGAAAGAAGCGCAGCGAAGCAAGGGTGGGTGACGCGAGCCCGGGGTGACTATGTTGCCCATTTAAAAGAAGTGATTATTTTGGAAAAAAAGGTCCCAATCAAACCCGGAGTCAAGACGACAGAAATAGGCCATTGGAATTAAATTTTAAAATAATAATATTAAGACGAATAAGAGTCGTCGGTTTCAATCTTTAGGGTAATAAATAAAATAATAATGAATACAATTTTAAAATAAAGTAACGAAGATTCGTCGAATATGTATATATATATATATATATTAATGAGTTATTCCATACCTGGCCGAAATATTTTTATTTAATTATTGTAGCAGACTTTAGTCGGACTCCGGCCACCAAAGGCTGAAGTGAAATTACCATACAAATCTCAGATGATCATCACAGCGTAAGAGAACAGCAGTAAGGTAATGAGAGGAGTATAAGAAGAGCAAATAGAAGAGAAGAGCGCGTTTTTCGCTGTGTTTTACTATTTATATGAGGGAAAATTCAATTAAACGTCAGAGTCCAAACTGTCTGAATGGAGGGACTTCCAGGGAAGATAAGTATAGACCTAAAGTCTGGTAGAGATCATCCCTACATGTCTGTTCCGATGGGAAGAGAGCATTGTCAGCAAATTTTTCAAAACACGTGATTGAATTAATTAAAAAGAATCGAATTGTATCAGGAAATACGAATGAGCATTACTTTTAAAGGATAGAATGGGCAAATTTAGTGAATTAAGTTAAATCATTACATATATATATTAATATGTATATATATGTATGTACACACACACATATGTATGTATGTATGTGTGTGTGTATTGTTACCAAAATTTCTTGGATGTGTGGGAGAGATATCAATCCAACACGGAGGACAATGGCAAATGATGATTTATTCGTAAATCTTCGGGACTACACATAGGTAGCAGAGCTTAGACAATAACAGCATAAATAGAAATCACAGGACTTATACAGATTAACGACACAGATACAGGAACAAACAGCACTTTTAAGGATTTTCTCAGTTACATCAATAACGTTCAGTTCACCAACTTACTATTTCTCACTACGGACAAACCTCCTCAGAATATTCTGTACTTCCAAAGCCGGCTTCTCCGTCATTCAGCAAATACACTGTGTTTCTCCGCAAATTCGCCAAGCGCTTTACCGAAAGTTCCTCCGTAGACCCGCATGTCCAAATGCCGACAACTTCCCAATATTTCCTGATCGGACTCCTTAGTCGATTCCAAAGACTGACGGCATCTTCCTCTCTCAAGCTTTCCGCGATTTTGTTCCTCTTCTCCCAAAGTACGAAGTCAAATGGGAAAATTCTGTAACTTTCTTCCCCGTGAAGATGTCCATTCGATTCCAGCACCTCTGGGAATTTTCCATTTGTCACCAAGTCACCATGTTACCAAAATGGTTGCTAAATCCGTCGCCAAGGTTAAGGGGTCATGCTTAAGCTCTTCTTGGCTGACTGGTGACATCTCTGTAAATACGTCTTTTCTTTCGGAAGATGACCGTTGCAAGGAAGCGTTATCTCGGGGTTCGTAACAATATATATGTGTGTGCATTTGAATAAGAAGTACGATTATTTTTCAAATGAGTAATTATAAAAATGTATATACCCATGCAGTTTATTCGCTTATTTTTTATGATTATATCTAGGTTGTGTTGAGTTTTATTTTAAAAATTTCCCCACATGCTAATAATGGTTATCAGTTAGCACAAAATAAATTCCAATGATCTTCACAATGGCCCTTTAAACTTTTATTTGAAATTTTTATACATTTTATATGTTTTCGATGTATCCTCGACATTTTAGATATTAATTTTTAACTACACAGGTTTATTTAACATATTAAGATATTATGTGCATTACTGTTTTATATATGTCACCAAAGAAGCTATTGTTTTAGTCAAGCACAAAATGTCACAGCTGATCCCTTGTCAAAATTTTATCATAAAAGATTTTGCATATATGCTTGATGCCTACTTTCAACAGTAATGAATTAATTTTCAAAAATTTATCGTAATAAATTTCTACTGAATTTTTTAAGGAATTGAAATAATACATGTACAAAAATTAAACATTTTATTTACTTATCGATTGATGTATTACTTTAAATCACATGTAATCACAAATCAAAAAATCATTAAAAATGAATAAAACTATTCAGAATTTCAAGACAGTTGTAAGGCAGCTATTTTTGCTTCAAGATTTCTGCTTTTTAATTCGAAGTATTCCTCCTGTTTAATTTAATACTGATTTGTCATTATTAGCCAACAAAGGGGCTTTTGTAACAGATCACGTAATAAAATAAATTAAAAACAAGCTCTATGTAATGTGTTACAAAGAAAATTTAGTGGCGAAATCTGTTTTTCAGAACGCAGTGTATAGCATAATTTTTTATATTTAATTTTATTATGTTAACTATTTTACAACTTTTTTCTGAATTTCACTTGGTGTGTGTGTGTGAGTGAGTGTGTGTGTGTTATCAAATTTTCGATCGTTAATTTAACCAACTTCCCATCAAGCTAGAGCTTTGAAATTTTGGGAATCGTTCGTACTCGCCTAACAATGCAATAGTTAGACATTTGCAACAAGTTTTAACTAATATTTCCATAATTTTAATAAGTCAAAATATTCTTTCCTCTCGGCGCTTTTAGGATTGAGGAAAAAATTTCTTTCCCCCTCCGGGTGCACAGGGCACTCCCCACGCAGCATGAGGTATCGTAAACCTTTTGTACTCACAAAGGGGAGATACTATCTCCCCTTTACTATCTCTAAGATAGTAAGGGTTGCTGACTTTTAGTCAGTAATAGTCAGTTTTAGTAGTTTAATACGCTCGCAAATGTCTCTTTTTAAGTAAATTTTAAAGTTAAAAACAACTAACAGTTTTAACTAATATTTCTAATAAACTTTGCCACCATATAAAAACGTTGGTTTTTATATCGAATTATTGCAGTGTATTTCGTATCTATTTATTATAAGGGAAAGGGACTTTAAAAAAGTTCTTCTGAGAATGTATTTAGGGCATTCACCTTGATGATAAAGGGTTTTATGAGATTAAAACCCTTGATTTGGAGTAAAAACAGTGCGTCTGCTTAGTGGAGCTGCTGTTCAATTTTGGGATTGAGTTCCTTAAGGTCTCAAAAATATTCTTATTTACAATTGGAAACCCTTTTCAATTTAAGCTTGTAATGTAGATTTAATTCTGGGAACTGTTCTCTTTATTTCTCAAAAATATTTGCCCTATTAAGAATTTTGAAGCCAAATTTGCCTGCGTATCTAGATGAATTGGCGCACTAGCGACTCTTGAGACATGTGACAAAAATGTGTTTTATGATCTTTGTTAAAAAGAACCGTTATTTCCTTGATTCTGTGATAGAAAAATAGTTAATACTAGTCTTATTATAAACACTGACATACAATGAAGGTTATATGCATGGTGTATTCAGATAGATAGGAAAATGTATTTGCTTATTCAGGATAATATGTATTAATATTGAAAATTCCCAGAATCGTTGTCAACTGTCAAGCAGGTATTCGATGGATGAGAAATTTCTTTATTTGAGTCTATCTATTTCTTTATTTTATTTTATTACTAAGGAAAGTCGCTTGTCAACCATTTTGGCTATTGTCGGTGAAAGTTAGAACTTGTTTCTGAGAAAGCATTGTTTGGATTTGTCGGATTTTGAAATACCGTCTGTGCGACAGCGGGCCAATATCAAATTCCATGTATTTGCTGGAGAAATCACCCTCCGAAAGCCTTGCGAAGCCAAAGGAAGCGTACGGAAAGGATGTAATGGAAAAAAATGTCAGAGTATAAGGCATAAGTGTTTTCTTCAAAATTGCACAAGCAATGAAGAGGACCTTTGGAGAGGGCACTCTTTTTCTTCTACCACAGACCCAGTGATTCATCTCTATTTGATTAAAACCAAACTGTCAAAAAAGAACTTTACTTGGCGATCCTTATACAATACGAGATGCGTCAGACAAACTAGCCAGAAAAATAGGGAGGAAACGATTTTTTTTTTGCTTGACAATGCCGCGACACATCGCTCCTGATTGTATAAAAGCATCTTTTTGGGCATAATGTTACCACTTTGGAATGAGCTCCTAATTCTCTCGATCTAACACCAGTAGATTTTTACCTATTTCAATGGCTGAAAAATAAATAAAGGGTCACTGTTCCTACTAATTCAAATGAGGTGAAAGAAAATACCACGAAATTGCTGGAGGAAACTGTTTCCAAGAATGTTTTGAACAATTTTATAAATGTTGGGACAAATGTGTAAAGGCAGGAGGGCAGTACTTTGAAGAAAAATACGATAAAAATAATGTAAATAATTTTAGTAAACTATCATTTATATATTCCGGGAACTTTTTGATCTTATTAGTATATTTCGATGTATGCAGTTTAAGAAGAAGAATTTGAGTTTGGGGTATGAATATATGTCCACTAAAAGTTAATTTTATTCCGAACGTCATGAAAAAAATAAAAACAGTATGAAATAAGTCATGTGAGTAAATCATCACACACACACACACGTGTGTGTGTGAGTGTGTGTGTGTGTGTGTGTGATGTATTACTTCTAAACAATAACAAGTGCCCATTTTAAAAATGTTTCTATTCGTTCGAGCACAATGAAGAAACTTGAAAATCTTGAATTGGAAGTTTATTTATCTTACAAGGGAAAGAAGCAATTACATGGTGATAGCGGTGGATGCTGCACAATCTACGTCCGCTCGATTCTGTGAATTACATAATTCAAATTTCAGGAACCCAGTTGTGTAGTTTCGCCATTGTGGCTAAAGTGAAAAAGAGAGAAATTTACCCTGCTGGGAATTTAGATGTAATGATTCCTTCGGATCACGTGGTATTGGATAAAGGGATTTTTAGAGGCAGAGAGAAAGTCTTGTAGGGATTATCACTACTGCATTGAAGCGTTTGACTGACTTACTGAGCAGGTTCCAAGAGTGTGTGATTATATAAATTAATCACTAAACTGGAATGGTATGAAGAAATAAAGATGAACTCGTTATTGTGATAGTTAAAGTTTTAAAGTATATATATATATATATATATATATACTGAAAATTTATGAAAGAATAATAAATGAAAATATGGAACCCAGCAAGTCAAAAAGCAATATCGGGCTGAGGACCGATATTGCTATAGAGTGATATATATATATATATATATATATATATATATATATATATATATATATATATATATATATATATATATATATATATATATATATATATATATATATATATATATATATACTGAAAATTTATGAAAGAATAATTTAAAATATTTAAAAAGACAAAAATCCAGAAAAAAATGTAACAATGAAAGAAAAATAAATGAAAATATGGAACCCAGCAAGTCAAAAAGCAATATCGGGCTGAGGACCGATATTGCTGTAGAGTGATATATATATATAATGATTTAACTTTAATTTTTAAAAGTTCTCATAATAATAGTTTAATTTCCTAGTTTTTACCATTCTTTGATTTGAAAGTAAAGCATTCATTCTTTTTTTCTAATACTTTTTTAACTTAATTTATGAAATCATGCGTTCTTAAAATCTACAATGTCAACAGATCTCATACTTTCAGACCTGTAGGGATGATCTCTACAAGACTTTCTGTTAGCAACTGAAGTCTCTAAGAATTCCTACACCTATACCATGTGATCTATTATGTCTAAAAGGAAAATGCTTACTATAAAACTCAAAGTAAGAGAAAATTCCCTCTCATTGGCTCATTTGCACGCTTGTTCTGTATGTCAGACGGTGGAGTTATATTTCCAGCCCGCTCGCTTTCTCCCTGCTTGTAACGCTGTTGCCCTGCGCTCAGTATTGGAAAGCTATTTCAATTGTGATGTTTAATGTGAAATATCTTCAACAATAAAGATAATACTCAATTTTGACAATAGAGTGATATTTCAGCGACTACATAAGTCTAAATTGAAAGAAGTTTGTAAATACTTACACACACACGTGTGTGTTTGTAGTTTATTTAAATATTTATATTAATTTACTTTCAGGTCATTTGGTCCGATTCATAGCGTATTGGCTGTGGGAGGGCTATGTACAAGAATAAAAATTGGTGCAATGAAATCCTCGTATGCAACTATGGTCCAGCGTAAGAAAAATATTTTATTTCAAACACATAAGCAAAAAAGGAGTTTTTAAAATGATAGTCAGATTTCATTTCTCAACAAACTACATATCAACTTAGTGTTTATCTTAGAAGTTTTAGATTTACTTAGTATCTGCAGCATTTCTTATCAGCCGGTTTCATTAATTTATGAGAAATATAAAATGCAACAAGGCTATTGCATCCCTTTTCAAAGCACATATATTTCTAAATTAATGCGTATCAAAGTATTTCATCTTTTGCAAAAAAATGTTTCAACTTTTCTCGATTCCCAGTTTTTCCAATTTTTCAAATTATTTTATCTATCATTCATTAGTAAGAAATATTTTCAGAAATCGCAGAAATCTTCGTTAATGTATGCTCTTTCAAATACACCCCTTTTTTGCTTTAAAATACAAAAAAATACTCTAAGTTTTAGGTCTGTAGGATTAACATTACGCCAAAGAAATCAAAATGGCTGGTCTATCGGTTATTTTGATATCGTGAACGTAATGTTAATCCAATGAAATTTATACTACCGTCCTCAAATCCTTACTATTTTATCTATTTGATTACAAAATGTACATCCGAAAGAACAAAAAATAAGGATATTTTTTGCTTACATTTGCTAAAGATATTTTTTTGCGCATTTTTGTATCCAAATAGATAAAACAGTAAAGATTTCAGGATGGTAGTTGAAATTCCATTGAATTAAGATTACGTTCACTAAATCCAAATGGCCGGTAGGCGGGATTCACTAGATATTAATTAAGATAATAATCAAATGAATTAAGTAGAAAGTTAGCATGTGAGCTGGTATCACCGTTCATTCCTGCTTTTATCAGCAATGAATTAATTTTTTTAAAAAAAACTGTTGTGTTGTAGTGACAAATTTCTTTTAAACTGTTTATTGCAAGCCTTGTGCAGAAAATTAAGAATTTCTTTTCTAAGGAGTCATGTGTTGCCTTAATTTAAATGAAGTCAGGATTTCAAGAAATGACTAAAAATAAGTTTCATGGGTTATCCAAAAAATAGATAAGAAAATTAATTGTGTCCCTTACCATTTATTCCGCAACCAGTTCGTTTGACGCTTCTCGAGTTTTTAAAAATCGAAATAAATTAGTTATTTATCCTCTGTAAGAAAAACGTTTATTTTCATGTATTTATAAACAGAAAAACATGAAATCCACAAATTTTATCGCTGAATAAAACCTAGAAAAAAATTTCTAGCTGTTGTCAGATACAAACCATTTCTCTTCTGAAAGAAGGATATGTGAAAAAGAGAGTCCATTCGAAATATCCCTGATCACAAAGCGTGCAGTTGTCATCTGCTCTGCCATTCTTTTACAAAGGGGTCAGATTATTTAAAATTGTTTGAAAAATATAAGGCCGTCACACACAGATATTTGCGTGGTTTTCTCAAACTATTTCATTTTAATTTGGCTTTATTTTTGACAAATTTTATGACCAAATGATTTTGATAAATGATGAATTGCCATTACCTTGAATTACCCTAATAGTTTTTTAATCCTTACAAAATATTTGAATAATATTAAATATCGGAAGGAATCCACCGTATTTATTGATGAAAATAAAAACTTTAGTTAATTCATTTCAAGATAATTGATCGATCGAATAAATAATGTTGAATTCTAAAAATTCTTTTATAAATCTGGTAATATCCCATTACCCCTAAATTAACTATCTTGAATGATTAGCTTATAATTTCTAAGAAAAATTGACTTTTCTACGAATCTCACTTTTTTTGTTTATTCCATCGAATTCTAGTAGTATTTAATACTCAGTGTATATTAACTTCTTAAGTTAAAAAAAGATGTCAGTTTCAAATAACAAAGATAACCAAAGCATACAATTAAGCGATAAAAAAAAATCAGATTTGTATTAAAATAATAAAAAATCGAAACAAATGATAAATTATTAAAGTAGACTAAATTATTGAAGCTATTCATAATATTCTACTTAGAAAATTAATACAAATTATAAATTATTAAGTGAAATATATCTTTAAAAATGTAATCGTTGCCGTTTAATGAAATTAAAATATGAATACTTACATTTTAATCTATTCATAATTAAGAGTTTAATTATTATTGTAGCTAATGAGATTCCAAACTATTTTCAATTCATTGAAAAAAATCATTCAATTCCAGCGCAGCAAACAAAACAAAACAAGTAAAAAATACTTCAATAAAAAGCTAGAATAAACAAGAAATATTTTACCTGTAGAAATGTTCCTTTGAAACTGTGGTAGCGTTTTTCAAGAACAACTACAGGAATAAAACGCTCTAACAACTAGCCCGAAGGAGACGTCTCTTTTAGTCTGATTGGTAAAGGCGCTATCAAAAGCAACTTTTTTTCGGACAAGCTGAACCTCTTTGAAAGAGCCACCAGCACTCCAAGGCCAAACATATCTTTCCACATCCATGGGGTCGGAACACATCCACCCGCCAAAGAGGTGACCCAGGATGGGAACATTAGAGGGCAGCATAGCCTAGAACTACTGGTTGGTTGTGCCCCCGACGCAAAACAATTGCTTCTGTGTGTCTAACAAAAGATAAGCTCACATAATTCCCTACTAGTGGTATTTGGTTACAGAGCGCCATGTATCAACGAGACCCGCCTCACAAATAGAGGCAGCTGATGACGCCAAATGAAACTGTCCAGAACGAAGTTTAGTTCAGTTTATGGGGTGGGGCTTTTTTCAGCAACAATGACGAAAGTTAAAACCCCTTAATAACTAGCCAGAAGGAGACATCTCTTTTAGTTTGGTTGGCAAAGGTGCAACAAAAAGCGACCGATCAATTTTTCTTCTGAACCACTGGAATATTGTTCGAAACAGCCGCTGGCACTCCATGACCAAACAATGCTCTCTCCCTCCAAGAAGTCGACGCGGCAAAAGACTTTTTATTGCATGAATTCTTTTATAGAAATTGAATTTCTCATATCAACATAGAGTGAAAAAATTTAATCATAAATATTCGGAGGGCTTTTAAAGTATTATGCAAATTATAGCTATTTCACATTGATATTTGAGGAGCTACATCAATCAGAATTGCATTTAAAAGTTTCAGCCAAGCCCTTAATTTAATAATAATAATTCATTTTTCGTATAACTTTTTTTTCTTACACATTAGGGATGTAAGAGTAAAACATCTTCAAAAGTCGCTTTGAGAAAAACATGTAAGAAATGCATTAATTCAGGAAGTAAATCGTTTCCTAAATACACATATATGTAGCAAGACGTAATTCTCATTTCAGAGGAAATATATTAGGTGAGAAAATATACGAAAAGGGACAAGCCTGCTCAAAATGTCCCAAGAAAACATGCTGTGGAGCTTTATGCAAAAAGATTGGAATTCATTATCCTTACACAGGACTCTGCAGTAAGTTTTTTTCAACATCCTTTGAAATGTTATTAAGAAAACAAATGAATGCTCAAGCATACTATGTACACTGCTGACATTAAAAAGGTTACAGCAAGAAAGAAAGCAAGTATCAGAATCTTTATTTATTTCACTCACGTAATATAACGGGAGGAAGACAGGATAAAATTTACGGATGCTTTTTCTTACACATCATGCAGAATTCCGTACGCATAGCTACCACTTCTAGCAGCAATAACAGCTTTAATCCGGCTGAACAGGATGTCAAAATGATGTATGCATCATTCAATTCTAGACTTCATTAATCTTAGTAGAGGGCAAATGCTGGCGTCTGCTGACAACACACAACCATGTAGTCAATGGGAACAGATCTGGAGGACATAGAACTCAGAGCAACAGTCGAAAGCCTTGTGTATCGAGGAAGGTTAGGATAGCACGGGCAACATACAGTTATGCATTGTATAGTTGAAAAGTAGCGTCACTGAGGTCTCAAACATAGACGCAGACATCAGCCTTAGCACGTAGGAAATGTAGCAGCGGCTGTCCAAATAGTGCGTATGAAATGATACTTCATATCAACAATCAAGGTGTTGCGCTCGGATGACGATGATGAACGCAAGCTTCACCAAAAAAGACTCCGCTCTTGTGTCCTTGAAAGTCATACAACGTACCACAGTAAATGCACTTGGAGCACCAGGGGAGTTGAAAGAATGTGTGCTATGATGACAGTCCGTGATGCAGCATACATCATCGCATTGTTCGTGCAGATACTTATCACCCTGCAAACGAACTGATTCAGAAAAGTAAAATGACTGCTGAATCCCGCAACGCCAAGTGAACAACATGTCTGCCCTCTCAGACATAGTAACCTCGTTGCTGAAATCCTGCATGACATTCTGAAAGCGCGATGAAGCCAGCGATTTCTTATTCGCAGCAATATCATGGAGCGATGAGTCGCAGTAGTCCTCGATCCTGCCACGGTCAAATTCTGATACATGCAGGCAAAAGTTCCACCTTTTTACAGGAGTCGTAACACCATCTTTATACAAACAAACAATGTTCGAATGCGACTTATAAATGAGAAACCCGTTGTACAATCTTCTCTTTTAAACAGTCTGAAAATAATATTACCTCTATCTGAGTTATTCAAATACACTAAAATGATAATCTACCTCTTTTATTATGTAGCAATTTTAATGGTGGGGCAGAGTAATATATATGTATAGTATTAAATAATTGTATGTACAAATTATATAATTTACCATATTTTAAATATATAAGTATACATAAGTATAACGTGTTAGAATAATTATTGTCTCAATATTATCAGGTGTAAAACTATTTCTGATTTAATAATTTTCTTTTCTCGTTGCAGAAGTAATTAATGAAGATACGTTTATCGTATAAAACATTTTTTTACGAATTGAAAGCTTCGTGATTGAAATCATTTACTGATATAAAAGGAGTGGGATGAAAACCATTGTATGAGTAGTTCCTGTGCTTCATTGTGTACATGTATTCTTATTAAAATAGTAGAAAATACTGCATTTTAAATGTAATTACTATAAAAAATATGTTAATTGCCCTCAATAAATGCCATTTTATTCTGGTTTTTTAAAACATATTTTGCAATCACTAAATTCATTACACATTCTTTTATTTCTTCCAATATTCTTTTTGCTAATAAAAAGAAATTCGTGAAAATATGCATAAACCAAAACCCTATTAACAGGTTAAAACTTCAGTTATTAAAACAGAACATTAGTAATCCTCTCCATATAAGACTTTAAAAAATTAAATTTAAAGAAATCGCTTCACTAATGTACGAAGTTTTCAAAGATTTCAAAAATGGTGTTATGTCATTCATTTCTTCTCATAGATTTCTGAAGAGCATCACTATCGCTATTTGAAAAATTCTCAAAGAAACACACAAGTTCATATCTGCCAAGTGGCACTATTAGAGCAGAACACTAGTTGCAAAAGCAAAATCAACGCAATATTAGAAGAAATCTTCTGTGAAATGATGTATTATTTCGCAGGTTACACATATTACAAACGGTTTAGCAATATTTACCATTCTAGTGACTAAAAGAGAAAGATGAATGAATCATAGGGAAAGAAATAGACAGAAAACCCGAGGTACAGTGTGATATTTCACTTATCTACTGAAATGCTGCTTTTAATGCGCATATTAGCTGAAATCCATTGTTTATGATAGAAATGCGTCATGGCTCATATCATATGTTATTCTGGTGCAATAATTAGAATGCATTTTCAAACTTTTCACACTAATTTTGAATGTGAAGCTAGGTCAGCGAATGTTAAATTTTCTGTGAAATGTAATTGGTGATTTTGAGTATTGAAAGAATAAAAAGAACCGCACATCAAATTAAAAAAAAATACATAAAATTACTTAAATACATAAGTTATAATGCTTGCATTATTTTGATTTGATTGTATATGAGTAAATAGTGTGTGTAATGAATTGAAGCAAAAGTAATAATTCGTGAATATTTCAAATAAAGCTGTATTAACAATTAAATTACTAATACTTCTTACTTTCTCGACTTCCTACCACAGTAACAGACACATTGGTTGAGAGAGATGTATGCAAGTTATTGGTTCTACCATATACTTTAACGTTTATGGACCTGCAGTAGAACCTCGTTAAGGTCCCTTTCACTTGGAATGAAAGGCCGGTTCTCCAAGCCCCCCCAACGTCCTTCAATGCTTGAGCGTACTATAGTATTGTACTGTCATCGGAGTTATGCATGTATGAAATATTTCAGCTCAATCGGGTGACAAGAAGTGGGTTAAAATTGGATACAATTTTGAACCGGAAAAGCATGCATGTTTTCTCAGCAAGTTAAATAAAAGCTTTGTAGAAGAGAAAGAAGGGAGAGGCATTACAAATATTCTCTCTGTGAAAAGTCAGCAAAATGCTTAGATACACCTTTCATCACCAGTTACAAATGGCGTACGGTGCTACATTGCCTAAATGGAAAATGCAATAAAACAGCTTTAAAATCACTTCTGTGGTTCACAAAGAAGACATCTTTATCTTCTTTTAATAAGATTCATTCTCAATTTGTTCAGTGTAAAGAGAACTTTCTGTACAAATATTTTATTTTATTTCATTTTTAATCCATTCTCCATTTAATCCAGATTTTCAATATCCCACACCGATTCCGATCTTAACTAATCCGACTTTACTGTACATAATTGCATTTTGTACTTTTGTTAATGTCACGTTAAATAGAGTACAAGTTATGTGTTTTTCACATTATGTACAATAATTACACATACATAGATTGAATTATTGTATTTTATGTGCAATATTCATAACTCGCTTAAATGAAAATAGTTTCGAATAATAGAAAATATATGTAAACCGAAATATTTGCTAATCATCCTTATTTTGCACTTGCACTTGTAAATGTCTACATTCATCATGCATTGATAGTAGATGTTGAATAAAAATATTTTTGTTACGTTTTTAAATCATATTTTATTATTGAAACATATTATGATACATGTCAAAATAGGAGAAAGTTTACATAACAGCATATGTAAACAAATAATACCAATAATAAATTTAATTAATTATGTGATTGATGTTATACAATCTCATTCACTGCAACAACTTAAACTGTTATAATACTTTCAATTGTGTAAGAGTCTCTTGCTTTTGCAAGTGCCTTTAGTCGAGGAACATTTTTCTTTGCAATGGCATTGTTAAACCTTGCCCTCCACTCTCCACTTCTCGAATTAGCTTCAATTGCTTCCCTTAGTGACATTTCATTAGACGAAATCTCATACGTAAAGTAATTTTTTTACAAATTACGAACTGGTTACGGGTAATAAAGCTGCTTGAGCGTACCATTTTTGTTTGCTAATAAATCAAAATTGGAGTCTTCTACTCCAACAACTAACCCGTATATAACACACGTTCGTATATGACACATTTCGGATATCTGTACAATCCCAGTCGATATCAGGGATTTGTATTCGTGCAGTATATCACCAATTTCAGCAAGGGAAAATTTTCGTTTTCAGATTCTTAATATTTTCATTTATTGTAGTAAACGCTCTTTTTATAGAAATAAACTCGAGTTTTTCATTCAGAACATGATATGAAGACGTAGTAGGTTGCAACTTCTCTTCAGTATTGTCCTTTGGAATATGGTTTATGTCATGGACATTGCTCAGAATTTCTTCAAAAGTATTAATAGTTCCTTCGAGATGTTCTTCTGTTTCAATATTTGCATTTGTTCACGAGACAAAGATGATGATGCTATGTCTCTGTTTGTTTAGTGCCAAACATGACATCAGAAGTACTTTGGAAAAAATTTTCGGGGCATTTAGTGTTCTTGCCTAATTGAACAAAGGGGAAAACATTTATTGTTCATCCATGGAGTTAACAAATTCTGTATTGGCCTTTTCAAATGAGCCGTGTGTTTAACTATGGAACTATTTTCCATGAACTATCATAACATCTTTCCACATAGCGAATAGTTCGTATACGACTTAATTACTGAATTCCTTACCATTATATGAATACAATATAGCTGGGGCAACAAATATTAAAAATATTTGAAAACGATGATTCGCTACTTGTTCAGGTGCCTCAGCTTTCAAAGGACGTACCTGGGTAAACATCGTTAAATGATCTTGATACACCATTATGAACTGACATTCGTCATCCCTGTGTATCTTATCTATCTGATCGACATGACATGTTGAGCAGGAGGAAATTCCGAACTGACCATTGGATTTAGATGGCACTAAACACTATTAGAAAGGCACGTTTTCTTCCTCAATGGCCTATTCTGGTACGATTTTCGGATAGGGTACTGAACAATTCCTCATTGGTAACATAATAATAATGTAAATTTGTTTTTCCTGGTTTTTTAATGATACAATTAACTTTTCTTCATTATTATTATTTAAAATACGTCAAAAATCTTAATTCAAAGGTGTGCTACACTTAGTTTTTAGTGGAAATTACTTCAGAAAGTATTTTAGAGTATTTTTCTTGAGAAAAATATAAACGAATGTCTTCTCGTCTACTCGTAATTAAAGCACGTAACAACTTATCAAAAGGAAAAGAAAAAGGTCATAGATCACTGCAGGAAAAATTCAATATTAAATTAGGTATTGGACAAAAAAATTTAAGAAACCGTTGCATGTATCAGTAAACCTTGCATAAGACTGACAAACAGTAGTGTTCCAGAGTATAACAAATAGATGCCACATGACCTTAATCGAGGCAGAACAGAGGATTTAGTACCAGATTGTCACATCTCTCCCTACATCGACTTCTCGTTTCGACCTTCTTAAAGCATATCTGTGCTTGTCGACATACACCAATAATGTATAACGAAATATTTCGTCCTTTTCAGACGCATTTGGCATGTATTGACATTTCACCGGAGAAAATCGACATTCTCCAAACTCTGACCTTCATAATAACACACACACGTGTATATATATATATATATATATATATATATATATATATATACAGAGAGAGAGAAATCATGGACTATAATTTTTACAACTACTCATGCATGTTTAGAATGCTCAATCATATTAAGTAAGAAAAAGACAAGCTGGAATAGTTAAGTAAGTCTGTGAATAACAAAAGAACAAGTAGTTGTTGGTGTTTGAAAGAATACTACAGTTCACAAATGGAAAAAAATCAATTCAATAGGTTAGTGAAACATAAGGAAAAAAGTTTTTAAAAGTAAAGTTTCTATTTAAAAAAAAAAAAAAAAAAATGATTCAAAACATTGCAATAAAAATCGGCTTCAAAGTACTGATAATTCTTAACTTTTAACTAAACTAAAGGCTTATAACTTAGCTAAGACTATTCTACTGATTTCGTTAATCTATAATCAAAAACCTATTAACATTAAATTACCCTAAAAAGAAGGGGAAAAACAATTGCACTTCCCACATTTTACATTGTTCTTAATTTATACTGTTTTGTAAGAAAAAAATTGTTTCGCATTTCATTTTGATTGTCTTGCATAATACTATTGATAAATGAAATGAATAATATGTTGTGTAGTATATTTGTGAAAAGTCTGGCTGCGCTATCACTGATTTCATACCACCAAAATAAATAAATTATGATTAACGAAGTGGAACATGTTGCCAATACTTCAATTACTGAAGTAATATCTAGGATGAGAAGCGTTGATGAATTTTCTACGCTATCGACTCAGATAGTGATGTTACATCTGCACTAGAGATAAGTAGAATTCTGGCTTTTCAAAAGTGTGGAGAAGGGTAAAGACTGATTCTTGTATCTGTTTTTTTTAAAGTTGTAATTGTTATGAAAGTTAATTACGTTTTAATTTTATATTGTTTATATTTGTAAGGATCATTAATTTATGTGTATAGTTTATTTTATCGAATATTGTTTGTGTTCATGCACATTCCTCATATGTTAAACCTTGAGGCAAGTAATAGTGTGACAGCATAGCTATGTGCAGTAAAACTGAAAAATAATTTTCTATATAAGCAAAGTCAACCGTGACCTTAGTCATGAGTAGTCTCCTCGAATGTTAATAAGGAAGCCCTTTCGTCAGGTGCGTAAATAAAGGGGTCAACCTCTTCGGATGATAATCGTGGAAGATGGCTTCTCGAAATACTTAACCCTTTCTTGTTTTTATCCTCGTTCTAACGAAAAAACTAATGTGAGGCTGAAATTTGGAATCTACTCTTGCCAAAATACTTTAAAAAGGTATTTATACTATAGTCAGTTTTTTTTAAAATACTTTAAAATTAAGACGAAGCAATTGCATAAAGATTAAGTAAATTACTTGATAAATAGATATTTGAAGGAAAGATTTGCTAATTAAGAGGTGAATGAAAAGTTTAAAATACTATTATGTGGGGAAAAGTTCTTGTCACTCAGTACTTTGTTGACTTTGTATTGGGGACAAACACTTTTTAATTTATATAGAGAAAAGTAGGAGAGGTCTCCATTTTATAAAAACTTTTAAAGGAAATTAAAAAATTTAAAGTTAAATTAAAATCAAATCAGAAGCTTTAAATTTATATCATAAGAGATTTTTCATAGGTCTTGATGTAAGTAGGAAATGTATTCAGTTGTAAAAATGGAAAGCAGTAAACTCAAACCTGAGTTGGAAGAAATTTGGAACTTGGAAAAATTTCTAATCTAAACTAGCCCAAGGGTGAGAAAAGATATTATCATTCAGAGGCTGGGTTATGAATTTAGAAAACATTTGGAAGAGAGAACATATTACATTTTGATATAATTAGAATACTGATTTTCATAAGCTCTATGAAGTTGGATATTACTTTAATTTCTACACTAGATACATTTTTTTTACTTCTTTCAGAGTTCTCTTTGGGGAGGTATCAATTTTATTAAATAATTTAGCAGAGAGTTTCTTGATTAAGGTTTTTAAGGATAGATTTTAAAGATATTTTGATACCAATATTTATCTTATACCAGTGGGCTTTTGAGATTTGTCTGAGTATAACATTTTTGGATTTTCCAAGTAGATCTATATTAGTATCTGCTGGAGGACCCCGGATCAGATAATTGTAAGTCAGAACTGGTCGGATTATCAGTGTGTAGATAAGCAATTTATTACGCCTATTTATTGTAGATATACGCTAGATAAGAGAAAAGGTTCAGAGGCTGCATTTTTATACCGTGTTTTGATCTGTACGATATGCTGTTTAAAAATGAGTTTTTTTTTTATTTAACGTTACACCAAGATATTTTGTGGTCCAGGACCAACGAATCTTATTACTGTCAAGATAAATGTGTAGCTCGATTTTTTGTGTAATTTCTGGAATAGAAGACGGTCTGTGTCTTGGAAACTTTCCGGGCTATAGGGTGCTGAGATTAGAGAAAGGTTCTATTTGAGTGATCCACGAGACAAAACTTGGCTTTGTCACAAGCACTCCTCTCTTTATGCATGAATAAGGGGACGTCCTTCTCGGATATTAGAATTAGTGGGAGGGTGTAAAGGTTTGTTGTATGTGTGAGCGAAAAGGTATAAGAGTGAGAAATAGTTGAGGTAAGACTCATTCAGCCCGAACTAAGCGGTGTAAATGCGTATCCGGAAACTGTGACCTAGTTGGAAAGTCTGATTCAGGACACTTTCTCATATGAGACCTGTAGGGTACTATCCGCGGAATGGAGGGTTAGTTGTCTTAAGTATGTTTGTCTAATTGGAAAGGATAGAAGGGTAAAAGTTTATGATCTAACATTCGAGAAATGTTCAAAAGTTTCAGAAGTGGAATGAGTAACAACATAGATGTCAAATATGGAACAAATCGTTCAAAAAATATCACTATTTCATAAGAGGACCCAGGATACCAAGGAATGCCATGGGAAGGAGGAAAGAAAGAATTTATAAAACTAACAATCTATATCAATTCAAAAATTCAAAAAAAAAAGTTTTTTTTTTTTTAAAGTTATTTGAAACAACTCAGAATATATAATTTAATAGTTATGATACGTCCCCTAAGTTCAGAAAAGTTCTTTATAAAAATATTTAGTTTGAGGAAAACAATTTATGTTTACACAAAATTTATTATAGGCCAATAAATATATACAGATGCTAAATTATAGACTTATAATTTAGACGTAAAACAATACAATTAAATGGTAAAGTACTCTTGGGATATTGATGTTACGTGTTACAATCCAAATTATCAACATATAACTTACAGAGGTATATATATATATATATATATATATATATATATATATATATATATAT
>BMAW01068903.1:0-10771 GCA_019974015.1 Nephila pilipes | reverse complement strand
TTGTTTTTAGTAAGCATCATGACTCACTAGACAGCTGTCTAAGTCTTAGTTACTCGTATTTGTGATAATGTTGCCTTTCGTAAAGTTCTAATTATGCCTTTTCCGGCCAATGAAACTCTATTTATCTTTTATGGAAAGGATTCACAGGAAGCAACCCAACTTTTTTTTTTTTATTTTTGCTTAAATTCTATTCCACAATGATGAATACAAGTCTCACCTACGATAACAACACGACGCAACATCAGTCAAATTTTTATTCAGTAAAAAATCAAAATTGACTTATGAATCAATGTGAAATATGTCTTCGTCTCCGTTTAACAGATTACAGCCCCTACTGGTAACGGCAATTTACTTTAATAAATTGTCTTTAAATACGAGTACTTTTTTGAAACATCCTCGTATATAAATATATGTATATAGTTATAACTGTCATATATCCTAT
This sequence comes from Nephila pilipes, assembly GCA_019974015.1. NCBI lineage: Eukaryota > Metazoa > Arthropoda > Arachnida > Araneae > Nephilidae > Nephila > Nephila pilipes. The sequence goes on along the minus strand of BMAW01068903.1, from coordinate 10,329 downwards.
ATTTACATCTATGCATCACACAATCTTTTCATATTTGAAAGATATTTTACATTTCCCTTTGATCTTGAATGAATACATCCATCTGAATCTAAGAGGTTTTCGAATACCAAAGCATGGGAGTATTACTATTACTTTATACTATACTATCACATAAAAAATTTATTTTATGCATATCTCCGGATGATCTTCCGTTTAACTATATTCAAACAAATATTTTATAAGAACTGAATATGTTTCCCAAGTTTTAATGAGGTTGAATTCAAAGTATTTGTATCCCTGAGCAGAAAAGTTTCACATTTTCCGATATATGAATGAGACCTTTCTTTCTGTTCTAGGTGACTTTTCAATGTGGAGTTTGGTATATTTATAACTAGGACATCAGAAAAGGCGGTGACCCAAGAGTAACAGTGTTGGTGTTGGTGTAAATCATCTCCGAAAAATAAGCATATATCTTTATATAGCTCTAATAATATCCAAATTAGCTTAAAAATCGATATATTTAAATATAAAGCCCTTATTTCCCCTGAATTCTAGATAGGGGCATTTATTTCACTTTTGTTCATTTTCTTGAGACTCTCTTTACGGTAACAGTAGCATACCTTCGAAGAAAAGTTTTTGAATTAACGTAAATTTGGTCCACATATGCATATTTTATGTTCTTAAGGAACTACAAAATTGGAAGTTATTAGAGCATATCTTTACAGTCAAAATGATACTTTATATAAATATCTTCAAAAATTAAGGTTTTCCATGGAACATGATAATTCAAAAGTAAATAAATATATTGACATTTTGTAAATTGATTAATACAGAATATAACATTATCTACGGAATAGGTTATTGTTTTAAAAAATTATCCCTCATTATTATTTATTATCCCTTATTTAATTGTACTGAATTAGAATGGGAGTTCAAGTTTGTGACATTGGGCTATTCGCGGTTTCTCTTCACTAACCTTGGGGACTTTTAATTAAGATTGATTGCTTTTGGTAAACAACCTTTGCCCAACCAAAAATGAAACGTGAATATGCAGATAGGAAGCAGGTAGAAATGAAGTGAAGCTGGAGAGTTAGGAAATATATAAACTCCGACTGAAAGTCGCGATAGAGAAGTTGAAGGAGAAGCTGAGGGAGAAAATATAGAGAGGCTGAAGGAGAAGATATAGAGAGGCTGAAGGAGAAGTGGAAAGAGAGGTTGAAGGAGGAGTTGAAAGGAGATGTTGAAATGGACGTCAGGACTAAAGGCGTAGTATTTACAGAGATTTAGAGTTCCAGATTGCTACATTCGTTGCGGAGTTTGAGTTGCAGTCGAGGAAGGATTAGTTGTGAGAGTTTGTTAGATTACTATTGGTGGTTTGAATTTGGTTAGTAGAAATCTTCCACAGAAGAGCATATATAGTTGTTATAGTAAATAGAAGTTAATAAATTCCGTAAGTATTTTTCTAGTGTTTCTTTGTTTGATTATTGTGTCTTAGTGTTTAATAATTGAATCTAACTATGGCACAAGAGGCAGCCCGGATCGGGCAGGCGTCATAAGTTCTAGAATTTTCTTTTATAATCAGTGTAATTTTAACTTTATTGCAATATTAAAAACATTCTAATAAATATAATGTCTCAAGAATATTCTATTCGAAGTATGAAATTTTACATACATGTTTTAAATATATATATATAAAATTTCAGTTTCGTTGATGCGTAAATATTTTGAGATATTGTGTTTTACATTTATGAAAAATGTCGTTTTTAGTGTCTTTGTGGTCAGAGAAATTCAGGATCAAATAATTTTAAAACAGCTGTAACTCAGATTCTAAATAAGATAGAATGAGAATCTATTTTTGAAGGTAAATAAATAAATTTAAATATGAGACAAAATATTTTTTTTAAAAAAAAAATCGATAACTTGACCAAAAATTGTATTTTGAAGATGTACCGTCACCTTAAGAAAGAATGAAATTGAAATCTTGCAATGGTGTATTATACAATTTATCGAACAATAAATTAATTATTATGACTTTTTTCATTAAATGACGCAGTATGGATGAGAAATGCATAGTTAAATGCAACCTAAATACGAGTGTAGATTGAAAACGCAATAGTGTTATCATTCCCTTGCAAGTGTTTTAATTTATTACTGTCCTTCTGCATAATTTTCATAACAATACATCTATATATCGTAATAATAAAATAGTCAATTTACTAGATGTATAAAATCCCTCTGAAAAGAAATGTGGGTGTTATAGTAATATTTATTTATCATTAAAACCATTAATTATTGTCAATACTATACAATAGGAGTGTCAAGGTCACTAATTGTCGTTTCTCCTTCTTTGGTTACCATGGTAGCGACTTAAGTACTATCGACAGTGCATTTATTTTCAACACTTCAGTTGAGGTCTGAATTCCCTTTTTTGTTTGTACCAACTTTATGTTAAATGTGAAGTCTATTTAAATATCTATAAATAGCGTGTTTCTTTTTTTCAAAATGATATTCTTTTAAAGAAAAGTACAGAAACTATTTAAACATATCCTTATAAACTATTAATATAAAACCCCTATGCATATACAAATTTATTTAATTCACAAAGTTCCAATGAATTGTTTGGTTCCGTTACATAAAGATGTTTGAAAATTAAGTGTTTTTATTAAATGTTAACAATATTTATAAAATATCATACTGATTTTAAATAAATATTTTAATGATGCAGTTTAAAAAAACATCTTTCGATAATCATAAAAAAAAGTTTCGTTTTCATTCGAAGTCTATTTGCGAAAATAAAACGAAGTGGGGGAAAAAAAGTAATGTCAATTCTCAACTGATTTTGCCATAGTTACAGACGAGAGTGGGGGAAAAATCTGTGACCTTGAAGGGCCTAATGTAAAGCAACATACTTTTTTTACAGCAAATGTCTTGTTTAAGACATTCGCACCCAAGTTCAGGAATCTAAGGAATTTAATTGTCTTATGTCAAAACAAATAATAAACTTATAATTTTTGTTCGTATTGAATTAATGGTTTTCGTCATCATTGTGCTTTTCCTTCTTGATTTTGAATTTTAAAAATCAATTGATTCTTATTATCAATAAAATAAATATTAAATTATTTATTCATATTTTATAATCCCATCTTTTATATAGAAATTGTTTTTGATTGAATATTTAATCGCAGTTTTTGCCATTCTTATTATTCTTGAAAAAGGAACTTTGCTACAATAATATTTTAAAGTTTTCATATTCAATTTTCAGTACCTGGAAAATAAACTGAAATATATACTTCCGTAAACAATTTATTATTCTTCAAGAGTTTATGTTTTTAATACATAAGACAATTTAAATGCAATATTTTCTTAACTTTATTCCCTTGAGAATCATTTTGTAAATATTTTTATGAACAATTAATCAACTAAAAATATTTAATAAAACTTTTACCATAAAAAGAAATTCCTGGGAAACCAAAAGAAAAATGAATAAAAATAATTGTTGTTTCTTGAAGAAATTGAAATGATTTATTATCATGATTTCTAGTACACATATTTGCTGCACTGGTACTATTATGAACCATAATTTACATGTTAATGTAAATAAAATCACTTTCCCAATTATTTCGCTTCTAAATCCTGAAATGTTTACTTAATAAAATATTCGAAAATCTAAATATGTATTAAATATAAATTGAAACATTAGTATTTAATGACACAAATATAGAAGCAAAATATTTTAAACTGTAATGAATTTTGAACAAAAATTCTCGACTTATTTTTTTTAAAAAAAGAAGGGCTGTTAGACAATTGTTCTAGCACATCTTTTATCATACAATAGATAATCAGGAAAGCGAGAATTATTTTATTATTTTCCCCATGAAGATATAACAATAATTTTCATAAGAGATTAAATTCCCGATAGTTAACAACAATATAGAATTTTCCTTTCCAGTTTGGTGGTTACCGTAGAGTAAGTAATAGTTGCATTCTATGCATTAAATTAATTCTTAAACTTTTTATTTTTTAGTTACTATCTTATTCCTTTTTTTTCAAAAAAAAACTAAGACCTTCAAATAAGTTTATCATTTGCAATAGTATTATTGTTTTTAAACTGACTCTATAGACAATTTAATTTTCAGACTTAAAATAATACTTTAAATACTGTATTTAAAATGTATAATTTATTCGAAAAACAAAATTATGTGTGATCCGAAAATATGTTAATTTGTTATAAGTATTAACAAAGCGTTTAACTTTGCATCTAATGTAAAAGACAGATGTAATAAATCTTAATTATATGAAATAAATAGATGTATTTCATATTTTTAATTGATTTCTTTGTGTGTTTAGACAGACGATATTATTTCGCTGAATTTAATTTTGAACAGTTTATTTATTTTTTCAACATTTGTATGCAGACGATTATTGGTGTATTTATAGTTCATTATTTATTTTCTCTGTTATGGGATTTTGTAATACTTCATGGCAACACTGAACAATCTTCCAAAATTTGTAGTTCATCATCACGTTCAAAAAATAAAAGTTTTTTCTTTTATAACAGTGAGGAGATGAGGCGCATATAATTGCGTTTTCTCAATTTAAATATAATTTGGAACTTGAAACTTTTTGTGTTTTTTACACAGCCTCTAGACAATCAATTTAATCAACTCTTTTTTTACGTTATTTCTGTTTAAATTAATAAAAGATTCATTAATTAATTATGAGTAGAAAATAACCTTATAAACTTATATAGAATTCACTTTTATCTCTCGTACTGTGATTAATATTCCTGAATCCGAATGTAGAATGTATCATGCTTATTTAGCAGTTATTTGTAACTGAATTTAAAAAGTGTTTATAATAGCTGTAATATATACACGTTATTCGAATTTGAGCTTTTTAAAAGTTAAAATCGTATTACATTTTTAACTCTCCTCAGTACTAAATAATGATTTCTGTGCTCCGAAATAATATACGTTTCAAAAGAATTCTATACATTGAAAATGCATGCATTTCAAAATATTGTATTAAAAGCATTATCATATAGGTATGTATTTCATAGAAACACTATTGTATGAACTTTGTGATTTTAGTCCTACCTTTATATATAATAAGTCTTAAAAGAAATATAGTTTTTTAGAGAGATATTTTTATTAATAATAGTATCAACGATACAAATGGAGGAAAGAAAATCTGTTGAAAAAATTGGAAACAAAAAAATCATGCAAGTAATAAAAAGTAAATATTTTCATATACAAATATTCCCTAATGTATACATATAGGCATTTGGTTGTGTTTATTCAAACTGTTTTATTTAATGCATTAAGATACTTTATAATATTTTGCTTCCTGTTAAATTATTTTGCATACTGAAAAAGGCCATGTTTTTCAATGTATATGTATGCTTTTTAATGCATTGAAAAACAATACATCTTATAAGGATTCTTCAACGAACTTTTAAATAAAAATATATTCTGATTGATCTTGATCAAAAAAGCCTACTATATTATTTTACTATTCATGAGCTAACATGTTGTTTTGAGAAAAGGAGCTCAACAAAAAATGAAGGGTACTTGGAGTTAGATTTAAAATATTGAAATCATTATACAATATGATTATAACAGTTACATATAGTTTCCTCAAGGTATATTTACATTGCTAAAATATATATTTAATTTAATATTTTATCTTCTGATTATATTTTAATATCCGAACAGGATATTACTTTCTATTTTGATAACTTGAAGTTTTCTCTTAGTTTAATGTTTAATTTAATAATTTTTCCTGACGACAGAATCGTCTGTTTTTATGTATTTCTTTGTAGTTTCCATTGGCAACGTTTATGTACACAAGAATGTTTGGCATGTGAATATAAAATTTCATTTGGGATTTAAAGATTTTCTTTTCTTTTCTTGATAGGAATCGCTTCTGTTGAGTCTGGGTCTAGGAAGTAAGGTTGCTTTATGCTAATTAATATTCGTTTTCAATAATTCTACATTTTTGAGAAATTAACAGGAAATAAACTCATTAATACATGTTAAAATGTTATAAGGAAAGGTAATTTCAGTTTGTTTTTTAAAAAAAAATCTTTAAGATTATTTTCTATCATTTTATCAAGTTTGTACATCAATATTAAAAAGAAACATAAGTGAGTTTCGTTAGCAATTAATTCAGTAGATTACAACTTAACTCATAATTAATAAATTTTATTTTTGCTCATATAAGCTAATTGTAGCATTATTATTATATGTGAGAATATAGTAAATGTTATGTTAGACTTTTAAGGAACTGTTATCGAAAAGTCTTTATGTTACTTTTATGTTTTGTGCAATGAAAGTCTTTATGTTACTTGTTGATGACTACTACGTATGATGTTTTATCAATATAATCTATTATTGTTCAAAAATAAAATACGAAATGTCTGAAAAAATAGATTTATAAGCAATTTAGTAAAATGCTTGTCCAGGTACATTATTGGCCACTAGTGCCTAATTTCACATTTGCAACTACATGAATATTCTTGAAACAAAATACGTTCCCGGAACAAGAATATTTAGAATATTTTTGTAACAAAGAATAGTATGCTGAAACTAACGATAGAGGGCGCTAGGCGCCAAATGTGAAAAAAAAAAGTTATGTTTAGTTCTGAGTATGTGAGAGAAGGAAGATGTTGAAAGCGAACTATGTTAGCGAATTTGTTACATCTGCGAATTAGGATGTTTACTAATTGTTAATGTTTGTTGTGTTGTGTTGTGTTGTGACATCTTAAAGTTAAATTAAAAATAAATTGATGTCAATTGAGTGATTTCCTTGAGTCTGTGTGGATTTATTCGAAGTGCAACATCTCGACCTGATGATGATGACCACCGTCTGACAGGTAAGAACTTTTGATTTATTCTTTGAATGCGAATTGCAGTTTAAACATAGTATCATTGAATATTTAGATGGAATTTCGAAACAATATTAGACGATATATGTAGGTTTTTTAGCTCCTTGTTTTAATTAAAGTGACTGAAAATGCTCACGTGTAAATGTTGAATAATAAATGTATATTGGTTGAAATAGTATTCGAAAATATTAAGATATCAAGTTTAAAAATAATAACTGCTTTAGAAAAAATTCATAGAATTACCGCATATTTTCGAATATATAAACCGAAAGTATGTTTGTAATTATTTCAAACATGTATCCAAAATTCGAATGACGCTCAGAATCGAAAATGTAAAACATTTTATGCAGTGTTAGAAGCATGCTGCTGAAAGAGCGAAAATGTTGCCAACTACGGAATGGAATGACGAATGGAATGCTTTCCAATTCAATCGTTGTGAAGTAAAACTCCAGACGCCAACAAAAATGGATAGAAATATTTCAGATAAACCTACATGATTGAATTTTTGGTTTTATGAACGTTGCACTGAGAAGCAACAAGAGCTATCGGCATAATGGTCGATTGAACCGAACTCACCCAAAGCGTTCAGAACTATAAACCGACTCTCCGGGAGACAATTACCCACACACTCGGTATTTATTGACCAATAAAAATCAACGTTTTTAAAAACAACATTTTTATATAGTGGCAAAGTTTATTAAAAAAATTATTTAAAAAATAGTTAAAACTTTGTAAAAAAAACCTCATATCTCTCTCGTCTTTAAGATCACTCTCTTAGGGAAATTCTATATATTTCCCATAGATGGCACCAGGTTACTACACAAATTACGTTTCTAAAAAAAATTATTGAAATATTAATTAAAACTTGTCGCAAATGTCTAAATATTGCATTGTTAGGCGAATAAGAAAGATTCCCAAAGTTCCAGAGCTCTAGCTTAATGGGAAGTTGGTTAAATTAACGATCGAAAATTTGATCACTCATACACACACACTCACACACACACCAAGTGAAATTAAGAAAAACGTTTTAAAAAAAGTCTTTTAACAAGAAAAGATAGGATAAACCAGTGAATTTTGGAACAAAGAACAAAATATATTATATAATTTAGAAAATCAAAAGAAAATAAAAGCTTACAATGTGTTTTCAAATTACCTTTTTGAATGCATTCCTGTGTTTCCCCCCTGATGAGGTCGGTAGCCACCAAGCAGACTGACTATGGCAATAATTCACAGAGTCAGAATCCATTGTTAGCAGAAAATCGTTACATCAATAGAATACAGAATGATATGCATACCAAAAAAGTAGGCTATTGTCCAAATGCCCAAAAAGACCGAGTTTACCCAAAGGGTTTACAGGTACAAACCAGCCTCACGTTAGAAATCACTCCCGCACTCAGCATTTATTGGAAAAAATGAATTTTTTAGTATTCTTACAACAATAAAGAGTAAGGAATAACAATACCAAAAATAATGCATAATTTCTAAGCAACGGACCTTGTAATTTTGAACCTCAGTCAAGTGATGAGGACGACACTTGATCTGGCTTCTCTTTCTCCTAACTTCCTACACCATGCCAAGAGAGCCTGGATATATTTAACATAGATCAGCCCTGTCTTCAGGCTTTAGTGACATGAAGACTCAAACCCGCAACTCGATGAAAACCGTAGGATGTCATTACGTGACCGTGACCATGACCACTAGGCTACCGCGGCCACAATAATACATCAATCAATAACTCCCGAGACTAACATTGAAAACAACATTTTTTTTGCAAAATTTTTTTTTATTCATCAACATCACACCTTTTGTTAATCACCTTTTAGGGTGATAAAATAGTTCCAACGCTTTTCCAAATCTTTTTTTTTTTTTTTTCGCAAGAAATCTTTTTTGTTGCGAGTAAATAGCGATAAACAGCTTTCTGAAACATCGACTCGTTGCTGTCTTTGTTCCATCGAAAGCAATCGCGGCACCCACTTGGAAAAAACCTTTTTCATGCTCAATTTTTCATGAAGGATAGTAAATACACTTCCATATGATATCTGTGTCATCTCAGCAATCTCACGGAGCTTCACTTTACGATCTTTCATTATAATTTTTGTCACTTCACTCACATTTTCCGGTGTAACGGCTTCCACAGGTCTACCCGAGCGTTCCGCGTCATTTGTGTCGGTACGACCACGTTTAAACTAGCAAACCACCGACAAATCATTGCTTTCCGATGGACAGAGTCAGGTAACGTTACGTCAATTGTTCGCTTGCACGGTGTTTTTACCCATTAAAAAACAATGTTTTATCAGAACACGAAAATCGGTTTTTTTCCATTTTTTAAACAAACTACAAAACGACTTTACTCCAACCTCGATAACTCAGCTGTTTCTGGTCCGATCGACTTAAAATTTTGACACGTTTCGAGCAAAGGTTAGTACTCTAGAAAGACTTGGTTACTGGTTTACTACGAGCGCCATCTCTGGGTTAGTCTCGGGAGTTATTGATTGATGTGTTAAACCTATATGAAGCTAGCCCATTGTTATATATAAGCTTCTGTCTTGAATACGATGTGGGGCATTTATATATGCTTGTCTTTTTGATGTTGTTATTGTACTCTTAAAATATCAAGCTATAAGATAACGGAAATCTAAAACTTTTATTATATGGCAAATTTCAAATCGTGGACGATCACATTTTCTGAGAATTTTAACAACAGTATGTCTCCTCAGCATTTCATTTAAAAATAAACATATGATCGAGATTGGAGAAATAACTGACTTGATTTAGAAATCCCTCGGCACTCCAGTGATAGAAATATTATCCAAAATAAAACGACTCCTTTTCATAAAAAGAATGATCAATTCATTTGAATCATTTTCCTCATAACATGTAGTTATATAGAGAAAATAAAGATATGTATTTGGCGAGATATCATTTAAGTACGGCTAATGGAAAATTGCCTACGTTTTTTTTTTTTTTTTTTTTTTTGTGAAATGGGGAATCCGTATATAAGCCTACACCTGTTATTTACATAGAAAAAAATTCTAAGAAATCTCTTATTTCATGTGAAATAAGAGCATTCTTAAGACTTATTTCATTTTAAAGTAATATACCCTTTCAAGTTAAATTATCTCTGTCAGTTATATTTGAATTTATCTCTATACAAAAAAAATTAAGCAACAATATTAACAGTGGGTTGCTTCCTGGGAGTCTGCATCAAAGAACACGAAGACGGTCTCATCGACTGGAAAATTATGGCAATGAATTTTTGAATTATAAGAGCGTCATATTTATGGACTCATTCCTCATCTTCTTGAACTTTTTAAGAAAATAAATAGTACAAATGAATCTATATGTATATATGTTCAAATCTATTCAAACTATTGTAGAAATTATAAGCACTTATTAAAAAAGAGAAAATAAGAGAAAATGGAATTAAATTAATTCACAGAGGTGAATCTAGATATGGTAAGATT
>BMAW01068896.1:0-20967 GCA_019974015.1 Nephila pilipes | reverse complement strand
AAGTGCAATGACTGACAGAAATAAAGAGTCGACGTTTGTGATTAAATGTGTTGGCAAAAATTGTCATACGAGCGCTGCAAGTCACTCGGCTGTAAATGTTATTGCTCTACATAGTAAACCTTTTCAAGAGGGAGAGTGTTTGAAGGAATCCTGGTTAGCATGCGTGCCCTCACTTTTTGATGATTTCGATAATAAAGATAAGATAATTCAGCGCATCAAAGATACTCCTCTATCTAGAAACACAGTAAAAGAAAGAATCTTAAAACTGACCGGAAATGTAGCAGATCAACAAAAAATTGACATTAACTCCTCTCCTTTTATATCCCTGTGTCTGGACGAAAGCACCGACGTCACTAAATTTGCTCGTTTAGCTGTTTTTGCTCTATATTGTTTAGGAAACGTCATTAAGGAAGATTTAATTGCTATAACATCGCTGCTAACTACTACAAAGGGCATAGATATTTTTTCGGCTGTTAAACATTCGCTCACTGAGAAAGAAATTGTTTTGAAAAAATTGTTTCAGTAACAACTGATGGTGCTTTAAGTATAGTGGGCAAAAAAATTGTTTCATAAATTTATTTCAAACAGACATAGGACATTCGATTCTTGAATTCCCCTGCATCATTCACCAACAAGCCTTGTGCGCTAAGAGTGGTTTAACATCTCTTGATAATGTAATGACGGTAGTCACAAAAATAGTCAATATCATTTCGTCGCAGGCTTTAAATAAACGAAAGTTTGATGCTTTGTCAAATGAAGTCACCTCGGTGTATAATGGCCTACTGATGTATAATAATGTTCGATGGTTGAGCCACGGGAACGTACTTCAAAGATTTGTTGATTGCTTGGAAGAAATCAGACTACTTCTGCGAAATGAGGGGGAAATTGAACAATATCTCCAGTTGTTGGATGTTATGTGACTTTCAAAATTGATGTTTTTTACAGACATATGCTAACATTTCAATGAATTGAACGTGAAGCTTCAAGGCACAAATAAAATAATTATCGTCATCATAGATCTCATTCAGCTTTTGAAGCTAAACTGCATGTTTTCAGGAACGTATTATTACAAGAAACTGCAAGTATTTTCCAAACTTGAAAAAATATCGAAGATTTAGATATACATGTGGAACTAGGAGAAGAAACTGTCACTGAAGAATTTATTTCTGTGATTGATCCTTCAATCAATGAAATTTCAGCGAGATTTTCTCAGTTCAAAGAATTATCGGAAACACTCAAGTTTATTATGTACCCTGATGGGATTTTATTTGATAAACTGAACTTGTTCCAATTCGATTGGTTGGAAATTGAAGAATTTGAAATGCAGCTGATTGATTTCCAGTCTAGCTCAATATGGATTCAAAAGTGTATTGAAACAAGGAAAGAGTTGGAATTAATTGAAACAGAAAGATTGACAAACAATGTAAGTAAAAATGCCAATAAATAAATTTTGGAAACATGGAATTCGTTACTAGACACATTTAACTGTTTGAAGAAACAGGCTCGTGCTATTTTAACCATATTTTCATCTACCTATGTTTGTGAGTCATTATTTTCAGAGATGACTAACATTAAAGTCTCTCTTAGAAACCGTTTGACGGATGATTCCAGTTCAGCATGCGTTCTGCTAAAAGTAACGTCTTAGAACCTTGATATAAGTTATTTGTCATGTAATCTGCAACAACAAAAGTCACACTAATGTTACTATAATTTGAATTACGCGTATAACTGAGATATTGTAAAATGTATTTTTTTGTAGTTAATAAATAGTTTTGTGTTGATAGTATTTAGTAATATTATTTTCCTAATAATCACGAAGTCAAAATTATTTGACGGCACGTCTATGACCTCATTAAACATTATTAAGAAAAAATGGCACGTTGATACATAAAGGTTCGCCACCCCTGGCATAGGGTATCTATACACCCCAAACAGTTCTACATTACTGAAAAATGTTTGGAATGTGCCGATTTCATAGGATACGTGTAGAATTAAACCTTGGAGTATCAGGTTCTGATGGGTCTGACCCCTTCTGCTTACGTGAAGGGGTAGGAAATTAATTTTTGTAACGTGGTGTGTTGAAACTCCCCTCCGCCTGCGTCTTCCTGAGTAAAAAGTCATATAACCATGTGATTAAAATATTATTCCGAAGAATATAAATTAATAATACTATTTAATTATCTGAAACATTTATTAATATTCTTCTAACAGCACATATATAAACTGTTTCCAAAGAAACACAAAGAAAAAAAAAACATTAATTGATTTGAAGTCAGAAGATTATCAAAAAAAAAAAAAAAGGTAATACTTTTTAACCCTAGAACATTAGTGTACGTAAATTTACGTGTGGTCTTTATTTATTGCTCCTTTTCTGCTGTTTTTCTTCCACCTATATATTTGTTTGATTTTGAGTGCTTCGAGGCATCACGTTAGTAGGCTACTTGCCAAATGTTTTGATTTTTTCGTCTACGGTTCATTTGTCTCACTTCATGAACTAGAGCTCTCCACGTGAATTTTACGTGTTACAAGTAATATGCGAAAATTTGCCCACTTAAATTTTACGTGTACCTTGTAATACACAGCCTTTTAAACACATAAATTTTACGCGTCTGTAGTAATGCACGACTTTTAAAACATGTAATTTTAACATAGTCCTAAGGATAGAGTCTTTGTTTTTAAATTTGTGAATGGCGAAAATAATAGTGTTTCGATCCTTCTTTCATACTGTGTTGAGGAAATGGCCTAACGACGCAAGTACTAAACGTATAGACGTATTAAATTTTATTTTAATACACTTTAGTCTAACAGTGACTTTAAATTAAAATAAGATAAATCGAAATATAAAATTTGAAAAATTCATCATTTATATAACATTATTAACTAAAATATTTGAAAAATAAGATATGAAAAATGATAAATGATAAATAACTTAAGATACTAAAAGAGCTATTGAGACATATCTAATACTTATATAATTAATCAGTTTGCGAATATTAAGGAATGTCTCTCTGACCTGTTATACATCAAAACATCAGGCTTCCAAATTTTCCAGGGTGGAATTCGTAAATCAGCAACTCCTCCGTATTCACTTGCATTCCATCGCAGATTTACATCTACCCACTGCTGTCGGAAAAAACAGATTCATATAAGTACCTTAACCCATATTGCTTTGCATTCTATTTAACGTAACACGTATGCTATTTTGTCTGGATATGTTAATAAAAGAAGCGTACCAATCATTCTGATATAATGAGAATGTTGTGAAGAATTTTTCATGGAATGCATATATTTTGGTAAAAATGTTATCACCTTTGATATTAATACAACAGATTTGTTTTTCTCTTCATATAAATATATTCATGTATATTATATTTTGGTTGAATATTAATTTTATTGAGCTGATATAGTAGACTTTATTAGGTAAAACATGAAAGGAAAAATTATTCTAATTACAAGAGTAGTGTAAATATTTAAAAATGCAAGCTAACATTTTCGAATCTAATACCTGGAACAGTTAAAGCATTAATTATAGCCCGTGCATAAAGTAAGTTTGCTAAAATCCCGGTACTGCACTTTTCAATGAAAGCCCCTCTCACTCAAACTGGACTCTATGTAAAAATACAATAAGATACATATTTAAAATTGTTAGAAGGGAGATGAATCTCTCACATAATGAAGTCGAAAATAGAAATGTTCATCGTTTGTTGGTATTTAAATTTTCAATATAGATCAAGAGTTTTAACAAAAGGCAGATGAAATGAATGAGATGTTTAAGAGATTTCATGGCCCTTAACTTTAAAATTTTTGGTGTTTTAAATAAAATCATTTATGTTAGAACCCCTCTTTTCTGAACATTTTACCAAAAGTTTAACAATAGTACCACACCTTCGAGAGTTATTGAGAAAAAAACAGTACCATGTTTGGCGAATAAAAGTAAAAATTCATGAAAAATTATAAAGCATTTAAACTAGTTTATTAGTATTTATTAAGTAAAAAATAAGCATACATTTACTTATTGTTGAAAATAATCAGAATCTTCGTATGTGGGCTACCTATGTCCGTACCATGTGGTCAGCAGTGACGGACTGGCAAAATAAAAATTTTTTTCTAAATTTTCAATTATTCAGTGGACGCGAATGCAAAATAGATTCAAGTTCACTGCGGAGTTTTGTCTGTTGTAGATAATTGTCATTATCTAATATAGAGGCTGTTGCGTGAAAAATCATTTTAACGTATGTGGCAACAGAAGCAAAATGCACAATAAATGCCGAATCAGAAATATGACTGCAAAGAACATAAATTAAAACATTTTATGTGTTTTGAAATTACATTTTAAATTTATTTTTGGTACGTCATCGTGGATGTTTTGCATTGAAAAAGACTATATATAAATGACGGAATAAATAAATGTAGCTAGATGTGTTATGTTCAGTCTTCATTGGAGATTCTTCAAACCTTCCTTGATTTATCTAACTGATATGATTTACGTGGAGCAGTTACAAGTAGTTTTAACGAAGTTAGAAGTGGAATTGGTGGAGAAAATGACTGTGAATAAGATTTTGTCAGTGAAAATTTCCCAATTTAATGACTAGAATTTCATCAGATAACAATGAATGTGCTAAAGAAGATGAGAACTAAATTGCTTGTTTCTTGGAGATTCCTGAAATACTGATAGTGTAGGTATAGTAAAAAAAATTTGTTGAATTTTCTCGTAATAAAATTTGATTCATGCATTAAATAAATAAAACTCAATAATTAACATGTAATACATTCGGTTTTATTATTAATTTCATCAAATACACTCCATCGTTTGGCTCTCATAAAATAATATTAATAAAAAAAAAATAAACACCAATACTCTGCCAAATTTTTTCACCAACGTTTTGCTTGGCTTTAAAATGTTAAAAGAAAATTCTGAAATTTCGAATTTCATATATCATCTTTTAATTATCAGCAGATTTCTGTTCACGGTTGTCCTGAGACAAAAACACATAGGGTTGTATAACAACAACAATTTATTTACACTCCTTACTACCGCTCGTTTACAACAGCCTCTCTCGGAGATTTGGTCAGGTTCTGTCTGAGGGGATCGTGTGACATCAAACACTCTTCCCTTTACAAATGAACACCCTCTAGAGGCGGGCATTCAGTAGGGAAGTTAACACATCTAAATGGAATAACAGGATCATATTTGAATTAAACGATTTTGAATAAAATTATAACAAAGCGTGGTCTCTGCTACCACACGTTTTCCTATTTTTTCACCTGCCTTGTTAAAGGTTAATCTATAAAGTTCTCACAAATAATTTTCAGGGGTCACAATTGCTTAGCCAGTTTTATATATTACTTTATTTACTAGTTTTTCTACTTTATATTTAATTTTATAACTTCTTTCCAATAAGATGAAGCGTAGTTATGCAAATTAATTCAACATTAGACGGAATATGAATAGATAAATAAGTCATATAAAAGCGACAAAGAATTGAATTGAGGTAGATAAAAGTTACAACCATAGGAAGAGTGTTTGGGTGAAGTGTGCGGGAATTTCCTTGCGGGATTTGTTAAGATTAGGTCTAAACGGTGTCTTATTGATTAGTAGGAGGATTTACTCGCTTCATATTCCCCAGTTAGACATTATTTGTTACATTAAGAGAAGTTGTTAGTTAGGGTCTGAAACTGGTTAAGAGCGTCCTCCTTGTTAATAAACTCTCTTTTAAAACATGGAAGTCTTGATTGTTGAACTGTTGGCTAGCGAATTTTGTTCACTCCATCTGTGCTAGTACTTAAATCGAAATTTTGATTTGTGATTAGAGCAACATTTAAGTTCACAGACGAATCTGGTAATAGGATTACGTCACAAGATTTAATAAATATTTTGGCTTAAAAATTTCTTAGAACAAAAAAAAAATGTCGTCTGGTAATTTAATATTCTTTTGTTGATTGAATCTCATAAATATTTCTCACCGAAACGTCTTAAAAAACTATAAAATAAATAAATTCCATGGCGATAGGAAGATGAATGATATCTTTCATCAATCACTTCCGCGATCAGCGTTCCCCCATCCATCATTAGAAAGTGAAAGCTGAGGAAGATGAAAATGAAAGGACTTAATCGAAATACTTAAAGCCGAATATTTCAGAGAAGTTTTTGAAATGACAGTAAGTCAAGTTTGTAGTTTGGAAAAATAATCTCGAAACTATTTCTACAAATTAGAACTTGAAATTTCACCTTAGGCATGAGATTGCCTTCGACGGAGCTTTTAATATGATTGGAAAGGAAAACAAATGAAAAAATAATTGTAATATTCTATACACATAAAATTAATTTAAAATAATTATTATTCTAATACATTTTCCATAATAATATTAAACCGAATTTTTTACAATCTTATAGAGATTTAAATTAAAAATTTCATTATAAATATGCATTGTATTAAGATAAATAAAAAGCCTCCCAGAATGAAAAGTGAGCTTATTTCCAGCCATTTAAATAATCTTTATTTTTTCAAAATTCAAAAAAAAAAATGTACATAAGTCATATTTTATAACTATTTAGGCAAATGATATGTGCATAAAATAATATATCCAGAAAATATATTTACATTTTATCATATATATAAAAATATTGTATGAGCGATAAATATCCAACACGGTGTTTGCATTTAAAAATCAGGCACTTAACGTAAGACACTCATATCGCATAAAATCTATTACATTTACAACTTTGAAAATTTGCTCTGTTCTTGTAAATATAATTTTGTATATACTGAAAATAATAATAATTTCAAAATTATTTTGAGCTTGAAAATTTATTAAATTTTGTGCATCAAATTTCTCAAAGTTTTTAAAACAATTTTGTGCAAATTTCGAATTTTAGATTGTTGATAAGAGAGCATTATGTCCATGTTATAGAAAATATCCTTATTTGTCAATGTGTAAAATATCAGTAATATGTATAAAGTTATATTTGAAGAAATTGGATCAGAATCCTAAAAAATCATTTTGTTAAGGCCAAATAGAGATATTTCTCTACATGATGATGAGTTTCTTTTTTATAATTTTAAAATTCTGTTTAAGAACATCCTAATTTTCTAGATTTCGTTATAATACTTTTATCAATTGAGAAAAAATACTCTGTATTTTTAGACAGCAAAATAAGAAAATATAAATAAATTTTGAAGTATTTTAGTTTCTCAGTTATCTTAAGAGTAATTATTATTATTATATCTTTAATCAAACAACAATTTATTTCATTGCATGAATAATTATTTGTTAAATAATAAACTAAAATGTATTTAGCTGGTTTGTTATATGGTAGAAAAAAACTCAAAATGCAAATGAATTATGAAAAGAATTAAACAAATAGGGTTTTCATTCAGAAAGCACTTTGTAAGGTCGGAATTTGCCAAGAATGTCGTGTTATTCCTTGAATAAAAAGAAGACATCCTTACCAGTAAGTGTCGGAATTTGATAAAGGCAGGAACGTTGCCTATCGAGAGTATGAATTATCATTCCAGGATATCGCTCATCGCACTGGTCGAAATCTAACCTCTGTCGAGAGAATATGGAATAAATGGGTTGCTTAGGGTCATTCTGAATAGCATGCAGGAATCCCACGCCCTCCCATGACTAATTGAGAGGACAGAAATAATGTGATGTCGGCCCTGAAAAACGGTGCAACCACTTCTCATACCATTAGTCAGGAAATGATCATGTTTTCAGCTCGCCCAATATCGCCTTGGGCGTTGAAACGATGTTTGTAGCAGCGTGGTTTGTCAGCACGGTGATCATTAATAAGGCTTTCATTTACAAAGCTGCTTAGAGAGAGACGGGACTCTGGTAAGCCGAACTACAAAGCTGGATACTGGAGTGGCATAATGTTGTCCTTTCATACGAGTCCCGATTCTGCGGGCAGTATTTTGATGGCACATGGATCCTTCATTTGGTTTGATATTTTGGGTAGGCATTGAGCACTCGACAAATAAAATCTCTAGTTCGGATAGATGGTAATTTGAGCTTAATCGCTACATTTCTGACATATTATGCCCAGTGGTTTTGCACTATCTTCTAGGACTGCGAAACGCCATCTTCCAAAACGATTTTGCAGGATTATATGTTGCGCGTCCTTTTCTGACCTTGCTGGATACATTGGGTATTCGATTGTTGCCCTGGGTTTCCCGGTTTCGAGATCTGTCACCCACAGAAAACTTCTGGGCATGGGTTGCTGAAAGACTGGCCCACCCCCTTCTCCAGCTTATACAGTTAATGAAGTGTGGAATAGACTATGAGTAGCATGGAATGAGTTGCTCGTTTATGTCATCTTAGCCCAGTTCGACTCCATGCCTTATCGGTTAAGGGCCGATTTAGCTGTTTCTACTGATTTTGCTCCACTGTAAACCCACTAACAGCTTACAAATTTAATCATTTTATTTTCATGACATATTGTTTACGTACAATAAATATAATTTTTTTTTTGCATTTACTTTCTATTATGATGTTGTAATTTTAGTGTCCAGCAGAGTATATCCTGGTTATTGTAATTCAGAAATGTTTATCACAGTATTGCAAACATTAATTGTATCATAAAACGTTTTATTGTATTACTGTTGCTTATAATTTTGAAAATAACTAGTATACCCAACTATTTTTTTTACACGCTACATATGTTCATCAGATAACTGTGCAAAACAAATTTGTGTAAAAAATACATGCGACATATTATAAATTTGACGGGGATATGTTTCACAACTTTTAAAAATCGTATAAGATGAAAAAATTCTACATATTTTTCAAAAAAAAAAAAAAAAAAAAAAAACGTGCAAAAAATAATAATGAAATCCATATTACATATTTATATAACAAAATTCAATTTTAATTTTAAAAAAATTAAATTAGTGTACAGTGAAAATTCAGTCTATTGGTATATACAACATAGAAACATTCAAATTGAAATTAGGACTAAAACTAACTAATAATTAACACTTTTTCATCGCTGCTTGATAACAAGCATGCACGTTTATTACGAACTGGAGCAAAAATACAATCATCAGCAAATGCGTCAGATATGTCTATCATAAATGCCAGCTTTGATTCTAACGAAGAATTTCGTTCTTTATGAACGGCTTCTGTTGGTTTTTTTTTATTGTTACTGAGTCTGTTGTTAACGGCTGTTTTAGTTTTGTAAGTTGTTTATATAATTATTGATATCCTGCTACACAAAACTTAAGATTACTTTTGCATTGCACTCACTATGTCAGGATCATGAATAAAAAATGTTCCATACTTTTAGAAAATGTCAAGCACTCACAAATTAAATTATCTGTTAATAGCTGAACTTCATCTTCGACTTCATTATTATCATAAACTGTCATAAATTTAATCATATCGTCAAATCCAAAAGGCTTTTCTGCATCAATTTTTCGATGTCAGTTTTTTTGCATGTCGTAAAGACCTTCATCATGAATTGCAATTGATTGAGTTATAATTTCAGAAAACACAGCTGAATTTTGTATTACGAAACTTCCACTTTTCACGTATGCTGCAATTTTTTTTCCAACAAGCATTTAAGGTCTATTGGCGCAACTGTTTGATGAACACTTTTAGTTTGACAAACACATGCTATAAATGAATTTGTGTCATATATATACAATTATTCATAAATAAATGTAAAAAAAAATATTGACAGTAGTTTTTTTTTAAATATTTAAAATTGCAAAGAGTAAGCACTTTTAGTTATTTTTATTTTCTTGTTCTATCCCTGGAGTGTAGTCTGAGTTATGCTGGGAAATTCAATGATTAGAAATTAAATTAAGCTGTGAATATTTTTTTTATCACTTCTCATAAATATATGGTCGTTCATTTTTTCAGTTAAATAACTTAGTTGTTACAAAGAAATAAAACTAACCATTGTGTAGGAGACCACAATGATATTTTATTGCAGTACTTGAACATCATATACAGTTTTCAATTTTGTGCTCATACATTAAAAAATACATAGTCCAAAAGCATATGGACAAATAGAGTTTTAACTAATATAATTCAAAATTTGAAACCATTGTTTATATTTTATTTGATTACCCGATCAGATATGCTGTGAGATAAAGTTTACTGCAAATTATATTTTAAAGAAAACTAACTCTGGTCTATCTTTTGCTTTAAATCCAACAGATTTGAAAATCTAGGCATACACTTAACTTTCTAAGCCCTCTCCTCTTCTAAGCTATTCCAAGCATTTTCGGCCTAATAGCAGGTCCATCTATATTGGTAATTTTATTTTGTATAAACTATGGTTTAGTTAATCAATGGGTATGAATTGAAGTATCATCCTGCTAGTATATTTAGTTTACACATCGAAATGAAAACGAATGAGTTTGCAGTACACCCTTATATTTTTTTAAACATTGACAATCTTGAAGGAAACATATATCAGTTGTACTGTTGAATCAGAACACCACTCATACAATGCCAGGATTGTATCCTTATTTCAGGCTAAAGAAAGTGTAAGATTCACTTCGGAGGTCGTGTCAATAATATGCCCATCCATCTGAAACATTCATATTGAATTGCTTTTCATTACTGAAGAGAACGGTAAACTGTTCATATTTTCAATCCACGTGTTTCTTAGACCAAAGTAGATGTTCCTTATCGTGATGAGCTTTGACCATTGAACTTCACTGCTACTATGATGAACATGAAATTTGCTTCCTTGTAAATGACGACAAACTGGTAATCTGGATAATAGAATGGGTGCATAAATATACTTTTAACCTAATTCAAATCGAAAAATCTGTTTATCTAGCCGCTGAGATGTCTTCTTTTATCTTCCTGAACATTCTTTACTGTAGATATTCTACTTTGGGACAAAATGCCAGACATTCTGTATTGGATGGACTTCGAAAATTCCAAAATTTCATTCCTTCCCGCCTTAAAATATCCAATTAAAATATTTATCAACTTCTGAAAAATTATCGTGGGACGGTAAATTGCAATAAACTTCAGTTCGAAAAACTGATTAGTGTTTATTAATGAAAAATACTTCGAATATACAAGTTTTTTGATTCTGAACTTATCAATATGATTTTTGATATTTATCCATATATTTTTGGGGGCATCATATTTTTTATTAATTCCACTTAATTCTTACCTTATAAATGCGAAACAAATTTAACAATTTCACTTCTATATTCATAATTATTTATATGCACTCATTACCCTAATAAGCTGCGCACCGAGAAGTAAGAGGGGGATAGTTACGATACTTCGCATGATACTTGTCAGGTTGATATGTAAATGATTAGAAATGCAGCCATTAGCGCATTACGTATTGCCAACATAGGACGTTGAATTTCGTTCTCCTTGGATATAAAACAGATAAGCAAATATTGTTTACTTGTATTTAATCTTTTGCAAAGGGACGCTTTTTAACAAGAGATGTCAGTATGCCACCATGCTGTCAGTATTCGAGAGAGAAATAATCATGTGGATGATGGAAACCGGGTAGTCAGCACGGCGAGTAGCTTGCCATCTAGGCCGTTATGACTTTATAGTGAGGAGGTGTTGTGACCAGTGGACACGAGAGAGGTTCTTACAATACGAGAGGACTCAAGATGTTCTCAATTGACCAATAGACGAGAAGACCGTCATATCATGCGACACAAAGGCAGAGAGCCGACTGTCTCACTGTCCTCCATCCTTACAGAGGCAGCACCATCACTACGGGTCTCTGTGTCAATCCGAGCCATTGCAAGGCGCCTGGCTGAAGGACAGTTGTTATCGTGGCGCTCATTACGTGTACTGCCATTGGCAGCCACTCATCGTCTGTTCTATTTGTAGTGGTGTCACAATAGCAGGAATTGAACTGCAACCTAATGGAATCAGGTCGCCTTTAGCGACGAATATATGTATAATTTGGGCAGTGATGACAATCGTGTTCTTGTATGAAGGCCCTGTGGTGAACGTTTCAATCCTGCCTTCGCTGTACAGAGCCACACTATTGGCACAACTTGTGTGATAGAATGAAATACCATCGCATGCATGGTCATCCTATTAATGATCCACAACACCTTGACAGCCTAGAGGTACTTTCGTAACATACTTCAGCCACATGCGTTGTCACTCATGGAAGGACACCCAGGAACCATTTTTCAATATGACAATGCTAGCTCATTCACAGCAAGGGTTTCACAGGACTACCTCCACTACATTTCAACCCTTTCCTTCCCTGCTCGAATCTGAAATTTTTCTCCGATCAAGCATACCTGGGATAATTTAGGACAGAAAGGTAGCCATCCTACAAGTTTGGTTGAATTAAATGCGCGTTTACAGCAACTGTGGAACGAGATGTCGCAAGATATTATACGTGATTTGTGTGCCTCAATGCCTGACCGTATCACATCATGCATTCAGGCTAGATGTGGCCCAAAAGAGTTTTAAAATCTCCATTCATTTTTAATTTCTCCTAAAATTTATTATCATTTTGCTTTGATCTTGTAATCACTTACATCAATGTTGTAAAATTTCATTTTTTTTTCTGACAACTCTTTCTTGATGAGGAAATTTTTATTTCAATTAGCATATAAATATATAAATAATGTATTATATTTTGCTCTATAATACATTTTACTTATTCCGTGTATTTAAGAGACATGTTACATTATCTTCTTTTTAAGTTTTAAGTGAGAATCTGTGATAAACATTTACATTTGGTATTTTAAACTTTAGTTCCAAGTAATGATTGTAGTTTGTAATGGTGATGTACATTTAAAACAATAAATAACCGAACATTTTAAATGATAAATATGAACTATTTGTTTTACTTTAAGGAATTAATATTTGTCCTTTATTAGAAAAAAATTGAGTTACATAAGATTATTGCTTAATACAATTTAGCGGATTGATGCCAAGGCTCATGGAATTATTTTTTTAAAGATTGAAAATAATAATTATAATTTTAGAATTTTTTTTACATACCTAACATCTTTTACTCCAATTATAAGTTTGAATAATGAAGAATGCGAATAAAAAAAAAAGTGTTTGGAGTTTTTACAATGAAAACGAAATAGTTTCTCAGAGCGAATAAACCTTAATACATATGAATAAAAAATGATGGAATTTCTGGATAAAAATAGTAACGAGGGGGGGGGAATTGCTAGGTGTACTATAGATAAAAATATCATCATTTTTATTCAGGTGTATTATTTGTTGCGTGATTTAAAGAAAAATTTCGTTTTAATTTAAGTAATCTATGAAATAAGGAAAAAAAATATTTTTCTTTTTTTGAGCATCCTGGATTTCGGTTGTTTTTTTCGACCAATATATATATACTTAAGAGAAGTAAAATATACTAGGTATACAAATAATTCTTGGGTTTATAAGTATAATTATATTATTTTTAATTTACGGTGTTGTTTGTCTTTTTATTGTTACTTTTTGTTTTGTTATTCGTTAATATGATTTAAATAATACATGAGTAGCTTTAGAAAAATTCTAGATGATTTTTTAAATATTTTCTTTACTGTAAGGGGATTCATGAATAATAAAAAATACCATAGCGTATTGATCAGAAGTAATGAAAAAGTTAGAGCCGAAAATCGCTTGAAATTCCAATTCCAGTTTGAACAGCAGTTCTTTTAAATCGTTTCCCATTGATAGAAATCGTAGAAGAAAAAGGTGAAAGAAATGGCCGTTTTGTATTTTATAATTGAAATCCTTAGTGTCTGACCAGCAACGTAATGAAAATGTATAGAAAAAAAAAATGACAGTATTAACTGCGGTTTTCTTCGACTTCTTCTTTAATAAAATGAAAGAAAAGAAAGAAAAAATGGAAACTAATTTACTTGGTCTTGAAAAATAATTAAGAGGATAATGAACCTTAATAATTGTCTGGGAATTATTTACAGTTTTAGAGAGATTGCATATTTAATCAAAATATGTCATCAGGGGAAAAAATGAAGTGTGCAAATTTTATAATTAAAAAAAAAAACAGACTTTTTAAAGAAAAAATCATGGAAAATAATATTTTTGTGGTATAATTTTTTCCTCGTTTTTAATAAGTATTATTCTGGAGGAATGTAAGAAATTAGCGTATTATATTCTATGAATATGTGCTAAACAAATATGTAAAAAATTTAATGTGCGAGAAATAAAATGCATCTCTAACATGTTTCCTTCTCTGTCCTTTTTTATTATATAAATATAAATTGATTCAGTCTATATTTAGCCATGTTGATAGTCTGGATTTACAAATGGAACGTAGTTTGGTTTTTATTAACGTCTCACTAGAAGCAACACGAAGGCTATTGGCGACGGACCTCGCAATTTTGAACCACTGTCAAGTGACAAGGACGACACCTGAGCTGGCACCCCTCTCTCCTAACACCACGCCAACGGGAGGGCTTTGGACCCCAAACAGATTTAACGTGCATCAGCCCCGGCTACACGGTGGGTCTTTGGCGGCCAAGGATCGAACCCGCGACTGAACAAAAACTGCCGGCCCCGAGTCCATGACCTCGACCACTAGGCTACCGCGGCCATACAAACGGAATGGAATGGAACGTAACTTTTTGATATTAGGTAATATGCTGGTGTAATTAAATAGAATCAAAATAGACACAAATTATGTTATATGTGTATACTAGGGGTGGGTGTCATATCACGTAACAGAATAAGTAATACTATTACGTTTTTTGGAACCTTTTTGTGTCTCAGTGTAATATGTTCCGTACAAAACTCTACCAATTTTATCATTTCTGATAATGCTTATCTCACAACTTTTGATGCATTAATTTTGAACTTTTTGAATAAATGAAGGATTAAACTTGAATGATATCTGAAACTTTTCATAACATAAAATGTATTACGCTAGTGGAACATAATCCATAATTAATGAGAGGTTTGCATTATTTTCAAAATTGATTTAGAAGAATAAAATTGCATATCAAAATAATAATGTAGTATATTAAAAAGTAATAGGAAATATAAACACATATTATAAAAGAAATAGAATATAGTAACATATATTCTGAAAGTAATAATATTTTGCAACATATAATTTGAAAGTAATAGACTATTGAAATCTATTACCAGACATAAACTAATACTTTAGAACCTATTATTTAAAAGTAATCGTTTGCCGCACTTCTAGTGAATGCACAGGTGTCGTCCTCGTCACTTGATCGAGGATCAAAATTATGAGGTTCGTCGTCAATAGCCCTCGTGTTGCTTCTAGTGCGATGTTAATAAAAACTAAACTAAAAAGTGTATACACATGCGCAAAGTAAATTTAACAAAATGAATCACCTGTAAAATAACAAAATAATAAATAACAGGATAAGAGTGTAAAAAAAAAAAATAAAAGTATCATTTTAATTACTGAATGATTGAGCTACATTATATGTTCTTAATTAGCAACAAAACATTTTTTTAATCAATATAATAGAAAAAAATGCTGTTTCATATGTTTATAAACAAATTTAATTTAGAAAACAGTACATTGCAATCAGTTTGCGGGCAAGTACTTTTATCCAAAATTAAATACAAAAAAGAAAGGGACTAAAATTTTTCTTGAAGAAAATCATCTACACTTTAAAGAAAAAAGCAAAATTTCACTTCGGAATATTCACTTTATAACTTTTCTTTTACAACATTTACAATAAAAGAAATTGTAAATAATTGAAAAATGTTCTTTGAGCTTAAGATCCGGTACCTACATCTTTAAAAATAATACTTTTATTGTATGTATAACTAAAATAAAGTTATAATTTACTTATTCTGAAATTTACGTTAACGTCTCTTAAGATCATAGCTATTCTATTTCGTTCTAAAAATGCCCATTTTTTTGTGGACATTTTTGGTCATTACTCCTTGAAAGTGTTGTTTATCTCTTAAAAAAGGCTATTCTTTACCAAAAGAATAATTAATAAATTTTCTTTTTATGAACGCATCCTCTTTTTGCCATTATATATATAATGAAAATTATGAGTAAATAATAATGAAAACGCTCCTATGAAAATTATGAGTAAATAAAAAAGACGAAAAAAGATTATTTTTTAGAAAAAGTAAAAATACATTGTAGTTAAGCCTAAAATAAATGCAGAATAACTGAAAAAACTTCATACACTTTTAAAGTGTTGGAATTTTTTCAACTGAAACAATAATCCAATTCTGCAAAATTATCAGAAATTTTTTCATTCAAAGATTTTTTTCTTAATTTAGACTTTCTTTTGGTCGCGTAAAATGGAATAAGAAATCGTTAAAGAATTATTTTGGATAAACTAATTTAAAGATCTTCGAATTCGTATAAAAGGGTTTGGTTTTATTAACGTTGCACTAGAAGCAACACGAGGGGTTAGGCGATGGACTTATTTTTGAGCCTTGGTCAAACGACGGGGACGACTGGCATCCCCACCACGACAACAGACCCCCCACAGAATTAACTTGCATCAGCCCCTACAACATGGCGAATCTTTGGGAACATCAAGGTTTGAACCCGTGATTCCGCTACCATGACCTGCAGACTACCGCGGCCACTCGCGCAAAAAGGAATAAAGGTGTATATATATTTAATACTGTGTATAAGTCGTGCTATATTTGAATAAGGTTCGATGTTGAAATAGGACTCATAAATATGAGAGATTCATAATCTCTATGCACAATAATTATAAAATAGCCAGACAATTTATATTTTTTAAATGTATATTATTTAAATCCCACTTCTTATGCTTAATTGTAGAATTTTAATATTCCCAAGTCTTAGCACTGAAATATGCTTTGAAAATATGTATCACATTACAGAAATATCCCCAAACTATTAAAAAGTTTCGATGCTATCTCAAAAGTTATTTAAAAGTAGGAGACGTATGATTCTAGGATATTAGTAAATATGTTCTTAAGAAATTTCTGATATTGCTGAAAATTATGGAAAATTGGATATTGAAATTAAAATTGATATTCTTATGGAAACATCTTCATAACTAAATACACATGAATCAAAATTTTGTACCATTTTATCAGGTTTATTTTCCTCTAAAGAAATGAATATTAGTACATTGTTTACATATATAAGACATTTTTGTTTTAATTATCACTATGCTTCAATTACTATTCTTTATTGTATCTGAAAAAAAAAATATATAGTAGTTCTTTAGATTAATTTCGCTTAATTTAGAGAGACACAATAAAATATGTGCATCAGTTTTAATTAAGACATTTAGAAGAAAATGTTTTATTCGCATTACTTGGACACACATAAAAAATGCATTTCAGGCACACAAGTTCATTTGCAAGCAATAATTGTGTATTTTTTTTAAAAATATTTCAGTTTTTCAAAATTTCTAATTTTTATATAAATTTTAATATTCCTCAAGCAGTATTTTCTCGATTTCTCAGAAATGTTTCTTACAATTCTGTGCAGGGTGTTATTTGTACTTGTGTTGTTTATGATTTTCGAAAATTTGTTTTCCTTTAAGACACAGTGGGAAAAAAAAATTGCAAAAGAAGCATTTACACCTATTTTTATATTTATTACAAATAATAATACAATACAATATTTATTACAAAAATATTATTTATCTAAATATTTATGCCATACACAGAATAATCAATTGTATTATACAAAACAAGCAGAAAAAAATTTAAAACTTTATATTGATTACAAAAGAAAAAAAAAATGCTTAGGACAGAAATTCTTAATCTTTTTCAATTCATGGTGCTAATTTTCAGTTACGCTTTTCCCACGATATCCTACTTTTTGTAAAATTACCATTCATAAAAGGTATTCATAAGTGAGACATAAAAATATGAGATTCTGCGACACATGTTTTAGAACTGCTTACTTAGGATATTAAATGCATTTCCGTCTTGAAAAATTAAATTATAATAAAAAGCATTTTAAAATTTTTAAGATCAATCAAATAACTTGGCACGCTGTTAAAAGATTTAAATAACTCTCAAAATTATATAGCTAGATCTATAAAATTGTGTGCATAAATTTAGGAAGGTTATATAGATTAAAATAAGGAGGTAAATTTTTTGATAACTTGATCATTCTTAAGAAACCATGCTCACTTAAAATCAAAACTGAAACCCTTAATGGAATTTTTAAAAAATCAATTTTAATATATTTTTACGTCACTGAAATGTGTATAGAGCGCCATATTTATTTGTCTATTGTTTTCTGATCGAATCAATTCCGTTTTCCCTTTGTACTACATATGTCCCACATTTCGTCCATTGCTCTTTAGTACCTGATAAAATTGTAATTTTATCATTTAAAAATGTAAATTTAATTGTTATTTTTTACTTTTAAATTATAGTGAAATTAATGGTTATTGCGTCAATATATATATATTAAAGGGGATAAGGTACCATAAAATTAACCAAAATATCGAAAAAATATTTATTACTTTAGTGCAATTGCTTAATTTTTTCTAAATGTATGCAAAAAAGCTGATAGTCCTAGCTACATAATTCAATAAGTTAATTAAATTTTATTTAATAGTATGCAAATCATTTCATTGACTTAAATTTTTAACGCTTGTTTTGTAATCTGCGTAGAGATTTTAAACTTGTCTGGCTATACTGTATAACACGTGAGATGAAGGAAGTACATGGAACTTATGGATTTAAATACATTGTTTTATAAAAAAAATATTTAAAAAATGATCTAGTTTTTTAGTAAGTTTTTTCGTAGTGCCTAATAGAAAAACCCTGCGAACTATAAATAACCCAAATATAATTTAATCCGTACACGCAATATAAAGAATCATCTGTAAGAAATCGTGGAAGTAATGGTTTCAAAGTATTAAAATTTGTACACCTAGTAGGAATTTTATAGTATTGAAATGTTCTGAAAGAAAAATTAAAAAGTGAAATAATTGTGATTTCAAAAACGAATTTATTTTTTTATTTTTTATTTTTCTGAAATGCATAGATTATTAATTAAAATATGGTGAATATTAACACATTCTTAAGAATATCGAAATAAAATTTACTTGAAATGTAACATGTCCGTTTAAATAAATCGTAAGATATATTTTGTCTCAAGAATCGTTCCAAGTTCGTGCTATGTCCTTTGATATTTGTAGAGGACAATCGCTAGGATTAAAGAAAATATTTACAAGCTAACTCTTGTAAAGAATGGTGCATTGCGAAGTGCAGCCTTAGAAAAAAAAATTTCCTTTGCACCAATTACACAGTCTGCTTAGGTAATCTTACATGGCAGAGATTCTCGGGTCATTGTTAAAGGAACAAAGAACTAAAATATTCAGTAGCGGAATTCGTTCCTCTCTGGACACTCAAAGTCCTCGCTTGTTTCTCATAAACGTCCTAGCTCCCGTCTAATATAAATTTCACAAGTGTTTCTCTTCGAAGAAACAAAAAAAGAACGAACTCTTTCAAAACACTTCTTCAGAACATCAAAGCAAATGATAAGGATGAGGTTCTTTGTTTTCCTTAGAAATAGAATGATGAATGAAACGTGCATCTCTGGAGACGATCAATTATTCTTTGCATACATGGTCTTTATAGAAGAACATCCAGTTTTTATTTTTGCAGGTTTTATATCAGTGTGTGAGTACTCATTTCTACTTTGTTACAGAAAAACTTGCTTTAGACTAGTAGTTTCCTCTCTCACGCGTTAATTCATTTTTTTTATTTTTAATTATTCTAAGTATGTTCAAATAATTTTTAAAAGAGAAAAAAGAAGTTAAGTGTAATAAATATCTGTAGAATAGTCAACAAGTTTCCTATGTTTCCACTTCAAAATGTTTGTGGTTTTGAGCATTATTTGTTTTTATAATTTTACTCATTTATTCCTCAAAAAAAGTAGTGCTTTCTTTTCATTCTTTGAATAGTTGTGATACGTGTAATGTAATTTGTTTTTCATTTCAGCTTTTAGATATCGTGTTTACAAATATGTTAAGAGGTAAAATCAAAGTAAATTTTAGTTTAGTTGAGAGCATCTTCAAATATTTCTTGAAACTTCTCCCCATCCCCCTCATTATAAAAGTTTTCTGGTATATCAGTCTTGTTTTGCAAGAAAAATAATTAGTTAACGAAAATAATAAATGAGTCTACCTTATATATATATATATATATATATATATATATATATATATATATATATATATATATATAACTGAGTTTATTCATTTTATCCGTAATAATTCTTTTCTCTTACAACGTACATTTTTTAAGTTTGATAATGATAATATGATAATAAATACTGAATAGATATATTTTAGTCTTTTCGATTCTTAAGCACTTTAAATAAATTATCTTCTATTTAACAAGTGTAACCATTGATTAAATCCAACAACTATAAGAAATACTACATGAAAGATTCTGTACAATTGTAAAATACTTTGAGAAGGAAAATGAACGGATATTTAATTATATTTATACTGTATTTCTTAGTAGAAACATTTATTAGTAGAAACATTTATATATAACTTTGTAACATCTGATATCCAAATTGTGCTGTGTAGTAAAACATATATACTCAAAAAGAACTTCAATCCATTACTTTTTGAAAAAAAAATAATATCCATATTCATATATATTGCATTTAACATATCCTTTATATTATTTTTCAAATCATAATTCCCGCCAT
Source organism: Nephila pilipes (assembly GCA_019974015.1). Classification (NCBI taxonomy): domain Eukaryota; kingdom Metazoa; phylum Arthropoda; class Arachnida; order Araneae; family Nephilidae; genus Nephila; species Nephila pilipes. The sequence goes on along the minus strand of BMAW01068896.1, from coordinate 359 downwards.
TCTCAAAAAAACTTGTCATTGACAATCAGTTATTAATTTGCTTTGCGATTGGAAGATGGCGCCAGTGTTGCTATCCTCTTCTAAATATTTCAGTGTATTCACTTTGATTTTAGGAAGTGATATTTTAATAAGCTAATTTTTCTTTTTTTAAAACTAACTTCTGTGACAATTACATGAATTTTAATCTTAATTTCCTTTAATTGCACGAACTTATCGTTTTGATTAGAAGACAACTGCTCTTATTGTTTGTGATCATTTTCCATTTAGATGAAAAAAAAATTCGAATTATTTATTAAAACATCTTTTATTATCGTGTGTGTTCTTAATAAATCGCATATTTAAAATGCAAAATTTCATTC
>BMAW01068892.1:44023-54502 GCA_019974015.1 Nephila pilipes | reverse complement strand
ATTTCAAAATATAAATTTTCAATAAGCTGATTAAAAATTTAGAAAATGTTATAAATTTGTTTTATAATACATATATCAGGTTCATGCATGTTACAGAAACTTAATTTATGCAGATACTGAAGCTTAAACTGAGTAATAAATTTCGAGAAATGAAAAATTTTACAACCTTTTGAGTATTAGGTAACTATATTTATTCTAACTCGAATAAATAATTTGAAAGAAAAAGAAAAATCTGAGCATGCCTCTTTGCAATGTAAAATTCAAATTTTCTCCAAGCTATAATTAACAGTTTCAATATCGTTTTGCACTCTGAAGCTCTAAGTAGCTATCCGTATACAGACATGCATATTATATGTTCTAATAAGGACTTATATATTTTAAATATACGTAAGCTTAAAAACTTTTATAAGAATCCAATATCTTTCTGTTAATAAACTTAATATTATGAAATGTCCTTTATTCTTTTTGACAATTATTCTACTCATGCATAATTACTTGGTTTTTTTTAAAATTACATAAAAAGATGCATTCTACTTTACTGAAGTTTGCTTTATTTTCTTCCAAAAATTGAATGAAATAACTGATGAATATCATTTTTATTTGCTTATTATTAAAATGTTTCGGTAAATTGTTCTATTTTTATTTGTTAAATTTCAGATATTGAATACTAAGAGTGAATTTTTAAGATAATCATTTTCAAAAAGAAAATTTATTCATAATATATCTAATCCTCATTATATACATGATAAAGTATAAATAAGCTCTCCGATATACAAAATGAAAATAATGAACAGTGACAATTAGCATAATGTATGATACTAGTAATGCTTCACATAAAAAATTATTCGGAAATAAATGTTCTAAAAGCATAAAAATTTTCTATAAATTATACATTATCATATTACAAGCCTAATGAATTCATCAAAAATAGACATTATAATTACGCATCCAATCTGTTTTCAAGATTTTCGCATACATATGGTGAAACATAGGACATTAGATGTTTCACAGCCCTTTTGAAATTTTTAGGATATTCTTTCCAAATGTCAATCGAAAAATGTGTAATATCAACTTGACTGAAATTTAGTTTCAATTGAGTGTCGGTCGATATATCAATTTGTTTCTCTCTTTTTTTGTTGTTGTGACATTAGAAATGACACAGTCTTAAGAAGGATTCTGGATCCAAGATAACTTTTCTTTTAGAACAGGGAAATATTCACGAAATATTCATGTTTTTCTGAGGTGTGATAAATGTTGAAACAAACTAATTTTTATATTTTTATCGGGTTTAGCATTATCGTGTACTAAAATATGTTGCAAATTAGGAAATCCTTATCTTTTAGAATGCAATCCACGCAAAGATTTCAATTTTAAAAGAGTGCTGTCAATTTTATTTTATACCTTGAAAATAGTGAAATAATTGGGAAATTCTTTACCTGAGCCAAAGAATAGAGAATAATATGTGACCTAAAGCGTCTCGATTAATGTATTCGAAGCACATGTCTTTTACGAAATTCAAGATTTTGTTTTATCCATAAAATATTTTGTTTATGTTTATTTTTGCTAGCAAACTTCTTTTAAGAATTCGATCTCCTATAAAAAATAAAACTTTACTAAAATCTTGGTGCTTTAATCAAGCAAATAGTAATCTCTTGCGGAACCCCTGTCAAAGTTCCAGGGAATCCAAGTTGAAGACCTCTGCTCTAAAGGAATACGCTAACTATTGTTGCAGCTTTATTCTTTTAACACAATGATCGAAATCAAACTTTATTCTGTTTCCAAAGTCTGAAACATCCAAACGTATAGCCTCGGAATGATTGGAATTTTCTCGATGATAAATTTTTTTTTGACTCACTAGTTGTTTACAAGGGGGGGAAAAGTTGCGAGCTGTCAGTATTTCGGATATGTTTCTTGTTTCGATCTGCCTTATTGTATTTTGCGTGACATTTCACAATCATACATTCAATATCGGTATTTATGTAGGTTTTTTTTATCTTTCCAAAAAAGATGCTGAGTATTATCTTTGCATAAAACTTCCCTATTTATGAAAAAATCGTAAAAGCAACACATTCAAAAGAACTTTAAGGCTAAAATATGAAGCGAAAGACACAAAACATTTCACTTACTTCATGTACATAAACGATTTCATGTACCTAAATATATTTTATTGCGTTTAAATATTCAAATCAACTTATGAAGATTTTGTGTTCTAAATATTATATACATAAAAAGCATCAGTTTTATTTTTCAATTTTGAATTTTTGCATATCAATTGTTATATATTTAAAAACATATACAAATTTATTACATTATGTAAAGCAATACGAATGAATGAAATACCCAGTTTGAAAAAGTTAACTGTATGTATTGAATCCATTTTTAAAATATTCTTAGAGTAAACTATTGTTTTAGGGCAATAGTTGATATTTTCAAGATCTGCTATTGAATTACTGTCATTGAATTTTCAACAATGCGAATTAATTCCTACTCATTCCACTTAATATATTAAGCTCATTTATTTAAGTACAGCTTTTATTTTTATCACAAACATTTTTGCTAGTTGAGCATCATCTTTCCCTCGCTTTTTTTGTTTCGTTTTGTTTTCATTAAGAATTATGAAGCTCGAGGTAGTAGGTAGGAAAAGCTAACTTTGGTTAAAACCGTACTGTCCGAACTAGTTCTTCCTAAAATAACCCCCTCCCTTGAACTTTATTCTACTTCTTTTTTTTCCTTTTATAAACAACAATTTTTTTTATAAAACATAAGCAATAACATATTAAACATAATTCTTGGCAATATAAAGGCTGAAGTCATCCAGAAAAGGAGTTTAAAAGTCGAGAGGCTTAAGTGATTGCTGAACACCATCCACCCATGACTATTCTCAAGAGGGAGAAAAAACTATCCGATGTACGATGTAGGAATGATTCGTTTTGCTAGTTCAGACCGGGAAAAGAGACGGAAAAGGTTTTCTAGATAAATGTGTCATAGGAATTCTCCCTACCCTCTGACAACGAGAGGCACCGTGGAAGTGACTGAAGTGTACTGGCAAGCTCCGTGGCTATTCCAAGGGAACTCCTCGATCGATTTCGTAACCAACCTCGTCCTTTAATTGTAGAGCCCCTATTCAATCCGTCCCGTAAAGAGTATTGTAACAGATGTTAACAATTGCCTCGCAGTCCCCTACGGAGGGAGAGTGAACAAACTGTCTCAACGAGTGACGCAACAAAGACATTTCGTTGAATCACACAGCATTCCTTCCAATTCCACGAAATCCTATTGCCATCGTACAAAACATTTTCATAACAAATATTTTTACGCGTGACAGTATCGATTACGCTATTTATCCAAAATATGTTGGAAATAATTACTTAAATTAATTATATATATGTGTGTGTGTGTGTGCGTGCGTGTGTGTCCTCCACAGTCCCCAATGTCGTCTGTAGGAGACACTAAACACTTTCAAGAAATGCCGCCATGTTAAATAAAAGATGTCATTGGTACCCAAAATTAGTTAATTTTCTTATTAATAGTTCTGAAAAAAATGATTTTTAGTGACGCAACAATTAATTCATATTTCTTCATTCGTAACTTACTTAGGGTAAAATAAAAATATGGTGTTTTCCGAGAGAAAGAAAATTATACGCTTGCGTATCTCTAAATGCTCATATTTTTTATTATTTGCGTAGTAAGAAATTATTAAACACACGATTGAATTCCCTAAATTTGTTGTTTATAAAAAAAAACATCAATTTTTTACTCAAAACTTTCCACTTCTGATTTAGAACGCTGTTATTTCAGTGTCACTTGTAGGAGACATTGGGTCAATGACTATCAATATCACTCGATTTGAAACTATAATTATGGCATATATTTCAGCTTGGAATGATATTCTTCAATTGCTAACTGAATTCACGAATGTAGATATTTAAAGGATACAGAGAGGAAAGGATCTGTATCTGTCAGAAAATGAAATGAAACATTAATTATTGATCGATCACTGTAATTATGTATAATTTGAAATTTCCTAGAATTCGAATGTATTGGGCAGAAAAAAAAACAAAATTACCGTACTCACAGACAACATTTTTTGGAAATCACGTGTTTTCAATTAGAAACAACTTCAAATTCAGAAATTATTTAATAGTATAAGATAAGAGAGAGAGAAAAACGAATGATAAATTTTGGAAATAAGCACTCTTCTGCCAACAGTTCGAACAGGAATATTTAGTGATTCAAATTTTACATTATGCTCATTACGCTAATTATTATGAATTACTCATTAAATTAAGATTAAAGAAATATTTTAAATTAACATTATGATATCACTTTGTCCCAATATCTCCTCCAAGAGACAGTTAATAAATAAAATAAAAAGACAAATAAAATAAATAAGACAAAAATAAAAATTGAAATAATTTTTTTAACATTTTTTCAGAATTTTTTTATATATTTAGAATCTATTGACCAAAATAAAATTTATGGTTCCAGCTTGACCTTCGAACTGAGGAGGTTAAGCACTTAAATTTTTAATACCCGTTTGAATACTCATAATTTCAGTTTAATTTCGATAACCTGTAAGACCATCCAATCATCAAGTACAAACCTGTTTTGTTGTCTTGCAGAAATATATCAGGCGTCGTCAACATTTGGCACCCGTGCCAGATTGGCTTACTGTACAGTTCTCAGCGACCCTCTAGACCATGCTTGTCTAAAGTGCTGCCTAAAAGCCTTTAAAATGCGGCCCAAACGCAAATTATGAAAATATTTAAATTTATACATTCAGTTAAAAAGTCTTTAAAAAGTAATTGTACTCATTTTAAATTTTTTTCGTTAGCCATGGACGAAAACATTTACACTTCTGTTTCGGCACAATTGGCAATTTTTATAAGATGAGTCTATGAACATTATAATATCACGGAAAAAATGGTTGATTTAGTATCGATAAAAGACGCAACCAAGTCTGTAGACTTATTCGATGAAAAGGTTTTTCTTATCTGTGAAACATTTATCAGCTATCATAACCGATGGAGCCCCTGCCCTGGTCGGTAAAAATGGGAGACTCGTTAAAATGGTTAATAATGAAGCCGTCGTTGCCGGCAATACGATCTTGATGCCATATCATTGCAATAGATATCAGGTTAATTTATGTGGAAATTTTTTAAAAATGGAAAGTGTATTAAGCGTTGTTAAAAAAAACCATTAGCTTTATAACAGCAAAAGGACTTAATAATAGACAATTTGAAGAGTTTCTTAAGGTAATGGGCACCGAATTTGTAGTTGCCATTTATTATAAGATGGTTCTGTGAAGGGAAAAATGCTCAAAAGATTTTACGATTTGAGAACTGAAATAAAAATATTTATGGAAACACAAGAGAAACCTTTGAATGAATTTGAGGACGAAGATTGGGTTTTAGATTTGGCATTTTTAATAGACTGAACAGAATATTTGGATGATTTAAATTTGAGACTTGAAGGAAAAAATCAATTTATTAATAATATGTTCCAAACAATTACAACGTTTGAAAGAAAATTGAAATTTTGGTTTAATCAAATAAAAGTAAGATTTGACACATTTCAGCACTTTGGCTGCACATAAACACATGATTTGCACAAAATATGCTGCATTGATTTTTGATTTAATGCAAGAGTTGAAAGTAGATTTCAAAATTTTTGAAAAAATGAGGAGTACTTCAACGTATTTTCTATCTTATTTTCTCTATAAATAAATAAATTGCCTACAAATCTTCAAATGGAATGCATTGAACTGCAAAGTGACATTCAACTGAAAGAAAAGTTTGGGAATGTTTCTTTACTGCAGTTTTATAAAGATTACCTACCCCGGGATAAATATCTTATTTTTCACAATCATGCTTTATTAATGTCTTCAGCTTTTGGCAGTACTTATATTTGTGAACAATTATTTTCAAGAATGAAGCTTACAAAAATCAAAATAGGACAAAGATCACTGACAAAATCTTGAAAATGCAGTAAGAATTGCTACCTTGTCTATTGAACCCGATATGGATTCACTTGTTCAACAAAAGCAAATTCATCCTTCTCATTAATTCGAATTTTTTTCATCTTTATAAAATCCAAACCAAATGAAACGAAACTTTTAGAAGTTTAAAGATACGTACTTATACATATCTAATTCAAATTTAAAAAAATTACAATAAAAAGAAGTTAATTTATTTAAATAAAACTACATAGAGTTAATTTTTATTTCAATTTGTTGAAAAAATATTGTATGTGTGATTCAGCAATTTTTTTTTTTTTTTTTTTTTTTTTGGGCGGTGGCCCAGAAGAAAAATGTTTTTGCAATGTGGCCCTCAAACGGTCATAGTTTAGACACCCATGTTCTAAAAGTTATCAGATAAAGATATAAATTATTCTGTCTCTCCTCTTCATGCATTTTCTCTCCTTTCGTTCGGTTAGTCGAGTCGATACATGAGTATAATTTCAGTCGAAAATAGAATCTTGTCCATTGCCCGTCATGTGCTATACATGACTTTTAACTTTATGACGACAAGTTCTTACTTTTATTGTGAAAACTTGTATTTGAATTGTTTTATTATTCTAACAGTTCATGCTTACATATTTAATGAAATAGCCATCCAAAGAAAAAGTTCGCAATTTTCAAGACTCTTGGACGAATAAATATGGATATGTACAACAAAAGGAATGTGAATAATATCCTGAAAGTTTCGCATGTCACGCATGAAGTGTATAAAGACATTTTCAAGCTCAACATCAGTTCATATTTAAGATTTCCGATGAGAATGGTGAAGTTATAAGAAGAGCTGTAATTGGATATAAAAAACAAATTACATTTTTTAATAAACAGTTGGAGCCAATGCTATAGCGACCGCATGTAGTTTTGTAATTGTTCATTGTTGCTCATTGAAATTAGAGAATCTCTCACAAATTGCGAATATATAAAGAGCACTTTCTTTAAAAAAAAATTGGAAATATTGTTCAGCGATTTACCAAATATACAAAAACTCTTATCCCGATATCAAAACATACCGTCTTCTGCTCGAACTATTTAAAGATGAATAATTAAAATGCTAGAAAATATGTCATCAAAACGGAATTCTGGGTTACAAAAAACTGTTGCATTCAGCGTTCCTCTCAATGGAAGTACCGATGTGAATGATGTTGCAGTAATTGCACGGTATTGTGATAAAGATCGAGTTTATGTGATGTAGCTTCATTTCTCTGTTGGAGACAACTGAGGCTAAGATATTCGTTTTTCATTTTTAAATTATTTTGAAAGTAAAAACATTAACGTAAGTAAAATATTTTGTGTAACTACTGATGGTGCTCATGCAATGGCTGGCTAGGAAAGAGGATTTATCAAACTTTTCGAGAATCACGTAGGACATAAAGTATTAATCTTCCAATTTCATAATACATCAGGGAAGAAAAAACTTCATCACTCACTTAAATTCTGTAATAAACACTATTGTTAAAACAGTTTATTTCATTATGTTGATTAGTACACAGGTTGTTCAAATCTCTTTTAAAAGAAATGGAAACTGTAGATCACTGACTGATGTAATCTCAACGAACTAAGGATTGCAAGAAAAGGGCTAACAGTGCTTGAACTTTTTAAATATTGGAAAACTATAAAATTAAATATAGTTTTAGATGATATTTATGCCTACAAGTACTTCCCAAATGTTAAAATGCTTACAATTTCATCGACTATAGACAAAGACGAACTTCAAATCTACGTAAAAAGTACTTAAGGCAGAATTTTCCGAAAGACGCAAAGACTTTGAAGCTTGCAGCCTGTATGCATCTTTTCTCACATGAAAACTATTTTGAGTCTACAAAAAAAAGTTGTAATACAACTGAACATTTAAAATCATGTGTCAAATTGAAAGTCATAAATTGTGTCCTAGATAAGTAGTAGCGTAGAGCGGAGCAGGAACGGTAGTAGAGTATTAAGTAGAGCGGAGCAGGGACAAGGTTCATATTAAAATTTTAGTTGTTTATATAAAAGTTTTAATTTGATTACAGTAAAAAACAAACAACATTAAAGATGCATATTATACGTGCAATTTATATTCTTTTATTTGTGTGGATGGAATAATTATAACTTATGTTGTTTATTTTTATGTTAATAAATATCTTTAAGTGATGCATGATTAATACATAATAAAACTCTAAAACTGTATCCATGGCCTTTATTCCCTAATTCTGTATGCATAGACTCGGGAATCGAAATGTTTAAATATTTCCTGCTGTGAGGCAGCCTGAATAATATTGGCAAATTTGATTGGTACACCACAACTTCAAGTTTGATGATGAAGACTACAACTAAGAAATCTTATACTTAGGGAAAGAAAAACATCCGTGCTTATAGATCCATGTGGTTAAATTTATTTCATCCGTGAAGGCGTAAGTACGAAGATTGTAAATCATACGAAGTTGTCGAAGAAATGTATTATTCTAACAAGAATAAAAGAAAATCTCAAGTGTTGACGAACGGTTCTTTCGAACATGATTCCATCATAGATGAAGACTATTATCTTTTGACGTGGTAAGTATCGCAGGCCAAGCAACTGAATTTTCAAGTCTTCATAGATTGAGATATTTTGTAATAAGTACCCAAATCACCCCCAAAATGGCGTTTAGCTTCACAAATATGAGGAAAAAATATAGCTGATACAAATATCTCAGTTACATTTCAAAGACAAATTAGATTTGATCTACATCCCTGATAAACAAGAAAAAAATTGAAGCGAATAATTTTCTCTTATAAACCTGAGAAGATCGAAATCACAGATGTTTCCATGAGACATTTAAGTCTACCAACCAGCTCGTCGTTTGTCATTCGAAAAAAAGAAAAAGGTCAACAATCATATTGAAGAGTGGTTGGAACAAGGAAATAACAGATCTCCCAATGTACTTCACCAGTAGTACTAGCGAAGAAAAATAAAGTCGGTTGAAAAAGGGAGGATTTTTGAATTCAATGACTAAAGAATTATTTCTTAATACCTATCAGGTCAATTTCATTCGCCTATTGCCATCAATGAATAAGTACTACCGGCACATTTCGATGGTAGTTAACCTGGTTATACCCAGCATAAACTGTTTCCACAGAAAACGCTATAAGAAAATTGAAACTACAACAAATACGTTTGGTGACCCAAAACGAATAATAATTGCTCGAGGATATGTATTATCTTCAAAAACCTTTTGTGAATATTTTGCTGATGAAGGAAAGCAACATATGCAACAAAAAAATATTAGAGACCTATATTCACACAGAAGGTAGAAGAAGAATATCTAAACTAAAGAGATATTCCCGTCTAGATGCAAAACTTAAATGTTACTTCTGCTGACTGTCGAGTACAAATTCTGCTTTACTAGTAATTTTTTATAACATTGAACTGTCAAGCTTAAATTTTGCTGAGGTCATCGACGCTCAGTTTGACCAATCTGTAATTGATATTTGTAAAAACTTTCTAAGTTACAGAGCGACATGAATCAGACTATTGCTCTTACGTAACTGATTGCACTAGAATAACTCTCTGGCATCAGATGCAAAGAGTCGACCAAGATGACTGGATACATGATGAGACCGCGGTCTGCAATTTGTTAAATTTGCTTAAAATTCCTAATTGTCTTCATTTGCTTGTAAATATTTTTATATCTTAACATATTACTTTATATCTTACATAAATATCATTATATGAAATCCTCTCTTTTTTGGATCCAAAAACCCTAGATACTAGAAAAAAACGAGCCATTAACCTTCAACTAAATAGAAATCTACTCACACACATACATATATATGTAAATGAATAATAATAATTCACATATAATTTATAAATAAATTAAGATTATTACATAGTAAAACACTCACCAATGCGTTTCAAATCCCGCAAAATCTTCACATTCATCATCTACAGCAAATAGCTCCTCACTTTCAATGTTGAGAAGCTAGTCATATGGGTCTTATCGGTCAGCTGAACCTAGAGTCGATTTCCACCTCGTCATCAGTATTCCATAACAAAGCGTCCTCAGTGACATCCATAGCGAAAGAAAATACCATACTTTTTGAGGGGTGAGATCATGATTAGGCATGTGCGTTTATAGGCAATGTTGCCAGATGTAAAAAATAACTTATTCAATCGTTCATTAACGTCACACTTGATAGCAACACGAGAGCTATTGGCAACGAATCTCGTAATTTTGAACTCGATAAGTGACAAGGATGGGACCTAAGTTCTCTCCTAATTTCCCCACCACACCAATGGGAGCCTTGACAGATTTAATGTACATTAGCCCTTTTACACAGCGGTTCTTTTATTGCATCAGGATTCGAACCCACGACGCAATGATACAATACCGACAACGATTTCGTGGTCATAACCACTAGGCTACTGCTGCCAATAAACTTTTTGGAGGTATATGTGAGTTCATGATTCGGTTCACGTGAGTCCATGCATATATATATATATATAT